>PVLD010005623.1:0-109984 GCA_004027595.1 Dinomys branickii | reverse complement strand
AAAAGAGACAAAAATGTATGTATGTATATATGAATATACATATATGCAGGAGGGCTAACATGGTTCTACTATTGTATTATATCACTTAATGCTAAGCAATAATTGATGACGGGTTATTTGATCAATCTTGTATGTCTGTATGTGTTATCCTGAACACACACTTCGAAGATATCAATATGCAAAGCAGCAACTATTGGTGGTTTTTTGTTGTTGTTGTTGTTGTTTGCCTGTTTTGTTTTTTGTCTTTGGATTTTTGTTTTTTGTGTTTTTTCTGTTGTTGAGAAGATTAATTGTCTGACTAAATTTCATGTCTGTATATGGGTTCATATATTTACACTTCGAAGATATCAATGGATAAAGCAATAACCACTGTTGAGACCATGTCACCTTGTCTGTAGATTAGTTGTGACTGTACTATTTTTTATGCTAATTGGTGTCTATTTGTTAGTATGTTTTTGTACTTTAATTAAAAAAAAAAAAAGAATCAGTTGGCTTTCTGGTGTGGTAGTGCATGCCTGTAATCCCAGCACTCAGGAGGCTGAGGCAGGAGGAGTGCTATGCGTTCAAGGCCAGTCTGAATTATATAGTGAGACCTTGTGTCAGGAAAAAAAAAATTGGCCATGCAGAATTTACAACAGAGAGTACCATTTATTTTGTTATTTATAAATTATTTGCTATATACCCTTCATATTGGTAGTATCCATAAACACACAGATACACACTCATATTTTTTGGAGAGCGGCTGTTACTCATTTCCCAGAATGCCACTGCCCAGTCTCCAGTTTTGTCCCTAAGGAATTTACCTGCTTGCTCTAATGGTAGGTTTGCTTGTCTGTGCCCCCCTCTGGGCTCTAGGTCTCTGTTGGGCAGGGCCGCCTGCATCCCTCCTCCCTTACCCATGGACCCCCAGCACTTCTTCTGGACCTAGGGCCAGAGTTACTCAGTCGATGCCTGTTGCATGAATGCACTGATGCAGACTTCCTCTGGGTCCAGGACCCAGGCTTGATCCTGCCCTCTGTGTTAAGACATGAAGTCCTGAGTGACCGGTACAGGTACAGGGAGTAGTGCATGTGTGTGCGTGTGCGTGCGTGTGTGTGCGTGTGTGCGTGTGCACGCGTGTGTGCGTGTGTGTGTGTGCGTGTGTGTGTGTGTGTCCCCGCGTCGGGCTCTGACTATCCTGTCCTCCCCACAGCCAGAGGGGCCCGGGTCAACAGTGCACCAGGAGAGCTCAGGATGCTGGGCATACATCGGTAGGCAGAAGTGAGATCCAGCCAGGCACAGGGTCAGGCTGCAAGTCCCCTGAGGGCAGGGCAGATCTTGTGACCATGTCTTGGCCATGCCTTGTTCCCACTCCCTTCTGCTGCACTCTTTTGACTTCTCCTCCCACCCATACCTGCCTGGCTTCTGGCTCTTCCTGCAGTAAGTGGCCATATTTCCATCCCACTCAGGGCTTGTCCCCTGCACTTGCTGTTCCCTGCTGTCCGCAGGGCCTAGACTGTCCTCTGTGCCTAGGCTGCCCTTCTCCAGAAATCTGCATGACCAGTCCCGGATAGCAGGTCTTGTCCAAACTGCACCTTGTCTGAGAGGCCCACACTGACAACTGTGCCCTGCAGCCAGCAGGCCCTGGCTTCCTACACTACTTTCCTCTTAGTTTCCTTTTCCTGCTTAACTTTCTTTTAATTTATCTCCCATGAAGAGTCAAGTACCAACCCCAGGAGAGCAGGGACTCTTTCTGTTAGGGTCCCTGCTGCCGCTCCAGGGTCTGGAGCAACACGTGTAGATGCATCTGTTACACTGTAGATGCATTGCTCAGAGCAGGTCTGCTGACCAGGCCACAGCTGCAGAGCGCAGGGTGTGTGGTCAAAGTGAACAGAGCATAGTCTCAGTGCATTCCATCTTTGGCTGGTCATCTGAAACCCTGAATAGTTTTTCTTACTTCTCTGGGGTTAGCTGCCCAGCCCAGTGGAAAATGTCACTTCTCCAGGTGGTACCTGAGACTTTGTACCCTGACAGCATACCCAGGTGGCACTGGGGCCAACTAGGCAGCGAGAGGCTCCATCCAGGGCGGCTCCTAAGGCTAAAGTTGCAGGAGCCAGCCAACGTTGGCATGTAGAGATATCTGTCTGATGTGCAGACACCTTTATGTATTTTCTTTTAAAGAATTAAGCACACATTCAGAAGTGGAGATAGATCTGGCTTGCACTGTAGCATGGCACAGCCCCAGAGCTGAAAATGTGCCCGTTTTAGCTAGGGCTTTGAAGTACCCGTCCTCACCACCCTTGAACCCCTCACTCTGGTGGTGCCTGTGAGGAAGCACATGGTAGTTCTCTCTTGCAGTAGCTGTGGGGGCTTTGCTTCTTTATCACTTTCATTTGCAGAAGGGAGCGGCCAGTGCCAGAGTCTATGAGGAGGGCTGGGTGAGAAAGTCCTGGGGAAGCGGAGGGACTCAGCTCCCCGCTTCCGCTTCCTGCCTTCCCTCCTTCTCTTCCCTCTCTCTTCCCAGACCCACTGCTTCTGCCTGGGGAAACTGCTTGCTAAACCCCTTCCTCTGCCCACCAGCCTAGGTGGGTCCTTGCTTGGCAGCTGGCTGTGTGTTCCCAGGTGGCGAAAGCATGAGCTGCCACTTCCGCCTTCTGCACCTGCTTTCCTGTGAGACCTCTGGCAAAGGAGGATGCTGACATCATGGCTGGGATGCAGGGGGCTCCAAGTCCTAGCGGGGCCTGGTCTCAGAACAACCAGAAGTGAAATTTGAGCAGTAGCCAACCGCCCTTTTCAGGCGGCCAGCAGACAGACGGTTGCCACTTAAAATTCATTGCTTTTGAACTCTAATGTCCTTGTTCTAGAACCAGGTGTCACAGGAACTGCTGATGAGGTCAGCTGGGTGTGCTCAGCTTTGCTAGGAAATAGCTACTTTCCCCCTCCTCGGGCTATTAAGCTAATGGGCCTTCTGAAGGGTTATAAACTTTTATGACTTCCTCCAAACAGAAAAGCAAGTGTTCCTCTCATTCCAAAATGAATTGCATTCCCAACGGTTTCCCCAGGTTTTCTTTGTTTTGATTATAGAAGTAATTCATCCATGTTCATTATAGGAAGATTTAAAAGGAAATAGAGCCTCCTATAATCCTGTTCATGCTTTGGTGTGTGCCCTTCCAGACTTTCCCACTGTCTACTTCCAGTCCTGTGCAACCGTCTGTTCATCTCTCCATCCACTTCTGCATCCATGTAGGCGTTTCCCACATTCACATCTGAGTCTTATTATATACCCTATTGTTAATACGCAGCAGAGGGCCTGGCAGATAGAAATACTGCCACTGCTAATAAGTGTCACTTACTGAGTGCTTCCAATATGTCACGCATTATGTTAGGTGACCCACAAGCACTACCTCATCTTAACGACAGCCTCGAGTTACAGGGCCCGCTTTGTTTTCGAGTGCTGAGAATTGAGCCCGAGGTCTGCACCCAGCCGCATTCCTTAGCCTTTTTCACTTTTTGTTGTGAGACGGCCTTACTATGTTGCTAAGTCGTCCAGCTTGGGTTTGAACTTGCAATTCTCCTGCCTCAGTCTCCCAGGGTGCTGGGTTTCAAGCATGCACTACCATGCTATCTACTCATGTTTTACAAATGAGGAATTTGAGGCTCAGAGAAGATGTTAAGCGTCAAAGTTACAGATACAGTGAATGCTGGACGTGGTGGCACATGCCTGAAATACCAGCACTTGGGAGACAGAGGCAGGCGGATTGCTACAAGTTCAAGGCCAGCCTGGGATAGAGTGAGTTCAAGACCATCTTGAAGTACATATCAAGGCCCTGTTTCAGAAACAAAACAAAACATCCCCCAAACCAAAACAATTCAAAACAACAAGAAAAGACAAATGAAATCAATGAGGTGAACCTACAAAAAAATGAACACGTCCTGGCTTAAAACTTTTTCAAAAATTCCTTTAAGGAGTGGCCTGCTGTCATTTTATTTTTATTTATTTATTTATTTATTTTTGGGGCTGGGGATATAGCTCAGTGGAATAAGCGCCTGCCTAGCAGGCACAGGGTCCTGAGTTCAATCCCCAGTACCGCCAAAAAAAAAAAAAAAAAAAAAAAGGAATATTTATTTATTTTTGGTACTGGGAACCGAACTCAGGACCTGGTGCTTGCCAGACGGGCACTTGTGCTACTGAGCTATACTCGCAACCCTGTTGTCGTTTAATTTTTTTTTTTTTTAAAGAACAGGGTCTTGTTATGTAGCCCAGTATGGTCTCAAACTTGCAGGCATCCTCCTACCTCAGCCTCCTGAGTGCTGGAATGACAGGCGTGCACCACCACGCCTAGCTTGTCATTTTTTTACCGAGGAAGACATAAAAACAGATTCTGGTGCTGGATACAGGAAATCTGGTGTACAAGTAACAAGCTGTGTGATCTACTCTAGCGTAAGTAACCTAATTTCTTGTGGGACTTTTTTTTTGGCGGTACTGGGGATCGAACTCAGGACCCTGCGCTTGCTAGGCAGGCGCTTATTCCACTGAGCTATATCCCCAGCCCTAGTAACCTAATTTCTTGACCCTCAGTATCACCCTCTATGGAATGAAATTTGTGTGAAGAGCACAAGGGTTAGCACTCTGCCTGGCAGATAGGAGTGTTTTATATACTTTTACAAACCTTGATGCCAATTGGGAAAATACCAAGAAGCCACAAAAGCCCATAAAGTGAAGTTGGCCTCAAATAGCTCACCTATGACATTTGATAGAGATAACCAAATGACCCTCATTCTTTGGGGGCTCACAGAGACTGTGATCTCAGTTAGTAGAGCTGCAGGGAAATCGGTTGTCTACTTGGCTCCGAGAAATAGATAACCCGCAAATGTGAAAGGTACGTGAGTGCTAAATATTACACCCACATGTACTTCCAAACTATTTTTGGTTCAAATAAAAATCAAGAATGAGAGAAAGTGACAACACAGAATTTTAATCAAATGGAATTGTATTTGCAAAGGGGATTTACCAGTTTGCTTCCCTGCATCTCTTTGGCACAGTGACTTTTCTGAGCCTACCTTTCTGAGAGCATCAGGTGGAGCTAGTAAAACCGCTACATTGGTCAGCTTTCCCATTGGTAGGACAGAATACTGACAACTTCAACTTAAGAAGGAAGGGCTCATCGTGACTCTTGGCTTTGGAGGGTCCAGTGCACGGCTGGCTGGCTCTGCAGGAGAAACAGCGTGGCAGAGGGCCTGGCAGAGGACAGCTGCTCGTCTCACAGCATGGGGGAAACAGCGGGGAACAAGCCGGAGAGAAGGGGTCAACAATCTCCACAGCCACACCCCTAACCCGCTTCCTCCAGCCAGGCCTTCCTCTTCCAGCTCATTCTGCTACGAGCTCACCGATGTGTGATGAGGTTGGCGCCCTCACGACCCAGTCACTTCCCAGGGAGTGTGTTAACCCAGTGAAGACGGCGGTCAGGACTAACTGGCACAGCTTCCCTTCCAGACAGACTGCGGGGATGAAAATGATCCACGTGAAGGTCAGCTCAGTGTCTCCGTTGTAACAAGCCACACCCACCATGAGAAGCTACGCAGGAGCTGGCTTAGAACACAGGCTTGGAGGTTAGATCTGGGTTAAAATTCAGGCTCTGCCATTCATTAGCTCTGGCTTGGCTAAGTTATTCACCTCCTCTCGGCCCACCTTGTAGGGGCTGTAAAAATGAGCCAGTGGTATGTGTGGAGCTTGGCACAGAGCAGACGTCCAGCAGCAGCCATGACCACTGCCAGCTTGTCCCATCACTCTTTTGCATTTTTGACCTCTTGTAAGTCCTGAACTGCGTGATGTAGTGCTTGATTGTACATTGCCTTGTATCGTCTCTTTGCTTTCTCCCTCATGTCCTCAACTCTGTGGGGGACTTTTCCCCTGTGAGGTTCAGACCTTTGAAGGCATCAGCTGGGACGCATGCTTCTTTGATATTCCTTCCAGGGGCTCATACATTAAAATGCCCAATAAATATGACTGCGTCTGGCAGTACTGGGGATTGAACTCAGAACCTTGCACTTGCCAGGCAAGTGCTTACTGCACTGAATTATACCCCTGGCCATGCATCTGACTGATGCTTTTTCTCCTCTGATTTCTCAAGGTTTCACCCAGACGCAGCTGAAACCCTTGGAGAAAATTACAGCAGCTTTCCCTGGGTACCCAGAGACCTGAGTTCTTGGCTCTCCTGCACAGGATAACTGGAGAAGCTGCAGGGCCTGCCCACCTCCACGAGCATCTGAAAGCTAAGGAGAGGGGCTGCGCAGCACCCTTCTCTGGCCTCCCAGCCACCTGACTCCACAGTAGTGTCTGTGGCTTTGTGGGACGGCTGTGTCCTTAAATGGCAACAGAGCTGCAGAGGCTGGCCCTGTTTACTTAGCTGCTCTTCTGACACCCGGTGTGGGACCTCCTGTGGTTCCAACAGGTGATGGAGAGAGAAAGTTAGACACACATAAAGTGGGGGGGCGTGGCTGTAGATTTTCAACTTTTGTATTTAGTTTTCCCAGCTGAGTGTAAGTCATTAAAAATAGGAACTTTCTACTCTCCCAATTCCTCAATTTTTAAAAATAGTTTATTACTGAAAAAGAGACTGAAGACTCAGTAAAGTGAAATAGTTCATGTCTTAGTTACTTTTCTGATGCTGCTGAGACAAAATACCTGGCATCCAAAGTTAAAAGAGGAAAGGTTTGATTAGCTCACAATTTGTGGAGGTTTCAATCCATAATTGGCTGGCTCCTAGGCAGGGTGGCACATGGCAGAGAGGCAACAGTTCACGGCCATGGAGGACAGCAAAAGCAACAAGAACAAGAGAGAAAACTCTTTTTGCCTCTTATATCTTATCCAGATCGCTGGGATTAGGGCAGTGCCAATCCAATTGGGACTGATTCAGCAATCACTCACACTTAATCACAGCACCCTTAATCCTAGCACTGAGCCATGAATCAATCACACTCTAGCTTTAGCTACCTCTGGAAAAGCCCCATCTAAAAGTGCATAAGGCTTTGGGGGGACATGTGCACACAAACCGTAATAGTTGACTGTGGGTTTCGAGTAGAGCTGAGGCGTGGGTATACTAACCTGTGTATTGAAAATCGCCTGTGGGCACAATTTCGTAGGTTAAGTATTGGGATATTTTTTAGAACTCAAATCTTTTTACAAACTCATTGTCTTAGCCAGGTGTGGTGACACACACCTGTAATCCCAGCACTCTAGAGGCTGATGCAGGAGATTCACTGGAGTTCGAGACCATCCTGGGCCACAAAGTGAGCTCAAGGCCAGCCTGAACTGCATGGTGAAAGCCTGTCTCAAAAAGACAAAAAACTCATTGTCTGGAAATATGGGAATACAAGAAAAGATATTGTTTTAGCTTACTTGAGGCAGAAAGGGTCAGGTGTCTGATGGTCAACAGCCAGTGCAGTTCATACAGGGAGTAACCATAGAGTCCACACCCATGGGATAAGTACTCCCCAACAGATGTTAAAGCTTTTGACCCAGAAAGTTTCGTGTTCTCAAGCACATCGAGGAGGATCCTGGACTTATCATTAATAATGGGTTTGTTTTCCCTGAATGTTTATAATAGCACTTTGGCTAGAAAGGTAGGTGGTACGAAGCACAGTCAAAACTTAATATAGTAACTTGTCATAGAGACAAATGATGTGTTTAACGTTGTCTTCGTGCTGTGCTGTCTAAGGTACTTTCTATAATGTCCATTTTGGCAGCTATTCACCGAAAACAGAACGCTAAAGTGCTCGCTGTGACACCGTGCAAAGAGAAGGGAAAAGGAAGACGGGGAAAAGGACTCACACCCACTGGCATCTGACACCCCAAATCTTTTGTTATTTGATTTTGAGAGTTGAGAAGGTACTCATTCATTCATTCCCTTATTCATTCATCAAATATTTGACAAGTCAGGCTCTAAGTCCGGTGAATACAAAACTCACCCGTTCATTGGGCTGATATTGCTGAATGGGCTACGCGCAGGCCCTGTGTCGGTGCTGCACGCGCTGCTTAGAGGGGAGAGTCCTGGCCCCACCTTCTCAGACCCATTGGGGAATAAGCAACAAATGCATGGCCAGTTACAGTCTAGGGTACAAAGTGCTAAGAGGGGTTTCATGGGCTGCTGAGGAAGTTCTAAGTACGGACCCAGGAGCAGACGTGGGGGTTCAGGAGGAAGGGATGAGTAAGCTAAATCTGATGGAAAACAAGAGTAACCCAGGAGGGGAGCCGTGGTGGAGAGGAGCAGGGAAACTTGTTCCAGGCGGAGCAGTGTGGGCTGGAGATGGTTGTGCTGCGGGAACAGGGAACCCTGCAAGGTCCTCTTAGCTTGCTGCAGGAAAAGCTTATTCCCTCATCTGCACAGACTGCTGTGAGCACAGCACCACTGTGACGACTCTGAGTCTTCCGCGGGGTGGGTCAGAGATTCAGGCTGTGCCCGTCTGAGGACTCCACCGTCTCAGCATGTGATAGGAAGAAGCAGGAGTGGGGCAAGGGAGAGAGAGAAGGAGGAGGAGGAGGGGGAGGAAGGTGGTGAAGCTGGTGGTGGTCCTGGAGCTGAAGTGCTTCAGTCTCGGAACGATCACATGACTTCAGCTCACAACTGTTTTCCAGGAGCCGTCACGTGGCTCCAGGCAGGACTGTGGGCAGCACGCATGATCCTCAGTGAGCAGCACCGGCAGGGCCTCATGGGAAGAGTGAGGCTGCTGGGAAGCTGGCAGCCCTTCCAGGCGGCTGGGGCCCACCGTGTGTGCGCACTGGGACTGCAGAGTAGGCTTTGAGGGCAGAGAGCCGACAGGGTGTGACCCAAGCTGAGGTCAGTCGCAAAGGACCTTGTAAATCGTGTTAAATGCCAAGGAATCTGGACTTTAGGAAGATACGGAATAACTTTTTTAGGGCACAGTAGGGTCACACTGGCATTTCAGGAAGGGCCTCTTGGAAAGATCAGGTTTCCAGTGGAGACAGGGATGGAGGTACCGCCTCAGAGAACAGGGGAGACGATCTCGCAGCCCCCTGGGTGTGAGATAATGATGGCTGCACAGGGCAGGGGCTGCTAGGGTGACAGAGGTGGGTGCATTTGGAACCATGGAAGATGTGGGACAAGCAGGAGTGGAGGAAAGGAGGGCTGTCGAGTAGAGGACTCTGTGTGGCGATTGAGCAGCGGGCAGGAGGGCTCTGTGCACTTGCCCAGGCTAAGCAGGGGGAGTAAGCTGGGAGAGCGTGTTCAGCTTGAGGTGCACTGACTCTCAGGGGCCTGCAGGACACCTGGGGAGAAGTTCGGGGCCTGGAGCTTCGGAGAGGAAGCCTCGTGCTGTGGACTGGGGAGTCCGGAGTGCAGAGGCGACATCTGCAGTCGTGACGGTAGAACGGGAATGAAAAGCGATACCTTCTCCGGAGGATCTATGAGGCTAGGGTGCGGCACAGGCCAGGCACGCAAAGGGCAGCAGGGCTCAAGGTGAACGGGTGACAGAGAAGCCTGTGTAAGGGTCAGTGGTGGCGCGAAGCGGAGGAGGGAGGCTTGACAGAAGCGGGCCAAGCCTTCGGGGGAACGAGGAAGCAGGGGCTCTGCGTAGAGCAGAGAGGAACACGGCCGGTGATCTCTGGAGCAGTTCAGGTGCTCGTCTGACAGAGGAGGCAGCAGCTGCGCTTGGGGAATTGGAGGAAGCGCCTGTCCCCCCACATTGCAGCAGTGCGTGCAGGGCACCCACAGCCCATTTTACGCTGCCCGGGGATTCATGATAAGGTGACAGCCTTTAAAACATTTAATTTCTTTTTTGTCACGGTAGCTTTCAAACATAGAGAAACCAGCACAGCAAACCCACCTGCCTTCATCAGCAAGTTGAGTAGCTGTTCACGACGCCCTTCCTTTTTCTTGGTGTGGCCTGGGTGCTGGTTTTAAGTACCCAGAAGAGCATCAGGAACCCTCATGTACTCATGACCTAGTGCTGCTCCCTCTGCCCCCCCCCCCCCCGTGTGCTGCCTCCCACCTGCTCACTGGCTTCCCACGGCACTCTGAAGCAAAATCATGACATCAGGGCACTTCACCTGTACAAATGTCAAAGAATACATCTCCACCAGACGTCGTGTGATTATCACGCCCAGTGAGATGAACACTAATTTGTACGGTGGTGTTTTGAAAACTGTGGGGCGGGTGGGACCCCATAAAGCTGCACCCCCGACTGTACGGACCTTGGGAGCAGCGATGGACCGTCCAGTCAGAGTGGATCTGACTCCTTTCATCAGCTGCCCCGGGGTCAGTCTGGGTGGCCAGAGCAGAGGAGGAGCCAGAGTCCATGCACAAGCGGTCAGGGACTTGAAGACTGTGATGGAGGCAGCTTGTGATGGGGCCAGGAGCGGCTGGGAGGGCTGAGGTTCAGGCCTACTGGATGGCCAGGCCAGGCAGGCAGCAGGGGAGCGGGGCTAGAGCAGGAGGAGAAAGGGGAGGAGAGAGAGAGTGAAGAACTGAAGGCGAGAAAGAAAAAGGGGGAGGGAAGAGCGACAGCGACTAGGCGGGCCACGCCCACAGCATGCCGAGCACGGCGCCACCCCTGTGGGCTCCAGGAGAGGGCTCCCCAACAGCCTGGCCTTTGGTCACCACTTCTGAGAGTTTCTGGTCAGTGAGGAGAGGTAGGGGCAGGTGTGCATGTACCTGCGTGTTTATAAAGAACGAGTGCCAGCGCTTTCCAGAAGACGTGGGTAGAATTTCCTGGGGCTGCACACTGCACGCAACTCTTTCCTCTTCCTCCGTTAGGGCAGGGGTGCCTGCTGTGGAGACCCCGAACCCCAAGGCTGAAGCGGCCTGCACCCAGGTGGCTCTGGTGGTTAACAGTATGGCTCTGGGACTGCAGGCCCTGCTGAGGACCAACTTGGGGCCTGAAGGCGCCACGGAGATGCTCCTTTCTGGCAGGAGACATCGCGCTCACTGAAGACGGCAACGTGCTGCTTTGTGAAACGCAGGCTCAAGACCCTGCAGCCTCCTTGAGTGCAAGCAGCAACGGCCCAGGACGACACAGCTGGTGCCGGAGCCAGCCGACGCGTCCTGGTCTCCGGAGAGCTGCTGAGCGCGGCGGACCTCTACATTTCTGAAGGTTTTCATCCCAGAATGATTTCTGAAGGCTTTGAGGCTGCAAAAGAAAAGGCCCTGCAGTTTTTGGAACAAGTCAAATGCAGCAGAGAGAGAGGGACAGGGAAGCCTTATAGATGTGGCCAGGACATCTCTGCGTACAGAAGCTCGCGCTGAGCTGGCAGGTGTCCTAAGAGGCAACAGTGGATTCCATTTGGCCACTAGGAGAAAGGATGAAGCTATTGGCCCGTTCAGGGTTGAAACCCTGGAGATGAAACTTAAATCTGGAACAGACTTGATCAGAGGGCTTGCTTTGGACCCTGGGGCACAGCATCCATGTGACAAAAAGAGTGGAAAATGTGCGCCTCTTCATGTGCAATGTCTCCTTGGAATACAAGAAAACAGAAGCGAATTCTGGATTTTTCTATGAGTGCAGAAGAGGCAGAAAAACTAGTGAAAGCTGAAAGAAAATTCATTGAAGATAGCGTTAAAAAACAGTGGAAGTGGCTGGGTGTGGTGGTGCATACTTGTACTCCTAGCACTGGGGAGGCTGAGGCAGGAAGATTGCCATGAGCACTAGACCAGCCTGGGCTACATAGTGAGATCAAGGTCAACAAGGCCAGCCTGGGCTATATAGTGAGACACATACCCCCCCACTCTCTCTCAAAAACAAGATAGAGCTGGAAAAAGAAGGTCTGCGCTGCTTCAGACAGAGGATGTGTTATTATTAATCAAAAGGGAATTGAACCTCTTTTCTTGGATGCTCTTGCAAAAGAAGGAGCAGGAGCTTTGCATAGAGCAGAGAGGAATACGGAGAGGCTGACCCCTGCTTATGGTGGGGTGGCCGTAAAGTGCCTTGATGACCTGAGTCTGGACTGTTTGGGACATGCAGACTGGTTGATGAGTATTCTTTGAGAGAAGTTCACCTTTGCTGAGAAATGTGACAATTCCTGCTCTGTCATATGATTTGTCAAAGGACCAAATAAGCACACTTTCACTCAGATCAAGGACACAATAGGAGATGGGTCAAGAACTGTCAAAAATGCTATCACTAGCACTCGGGAGGCTGAGGCAGAAGGATCGTTGAGAGTTCGAGGCCAGCCTGGGCTACAAAGGGAGCTCAAGGCCAGCCTGGACTGCATAGCGAGACCCTGTCTCAAAAAGACAAAAAATAAAAGAGAATGCTATCAAAGGCCAGGCATGTTGATGCACGCCTGTAATCCCAGCACTCAGGAGGCTGAGGTAGGAGGATCACTGTGAGTTGGAGGCCAGCCTGGGCTACATAGAGAGTTCAAGGCCAGCCTGAATGGCACAGTGAGACCCTGTCTCAAAAAACAGAACAGAACAAAACAAAACAACCAAAACATGCTATTGATGCTGGCTGCGTGGTTCAGATCATGTGGTTCCGAGTGTCCTCCTGGAAAGGCTGAATGGAAGCCTCCCTGTGTTTTCTGCACCCTGAAGACTACAGAATGGTCCTGAGGAATAGAATTGTGGAATTTTTGTCCAAGCTTCAAATGATATTCAAGGAAATTTTCTTTTCCCACATGCACAAAAAGAAGAGAACACTTGGCATCTATTTGAATTACGATGTTGTAGAATTTCAATTACAGTAGCTTTTAGTTGCACTGAGTGTACACACATGAAGCAGGTCCGTTTTACTCATAGCTGCATTAACATAAAATTATATGTTCTACCTTGTTTATTAAATATTCCTTGAAAAAAGTGATAATCAACAAAACAAAACAAAACAAACAAACAAAGAGATAAGGATTCTGAGCCTGGCCAAAGAGGGGCAGGCAGTGCACGTGGCACAGCCCAGAAGCATTGAAGCTAGCTTCCACCATGCCAGAGTGCCTGCAGCCTGCAGGCGTGCAGGGCTACCCTTTGTCACTGGCAGGTGCAGGGAGGCTGCGGTCAGGGCAGTCCTGTATCTGCCTACCCAGGCTTGTCTGTCCCAGAGGGGCTGGTGCAACGTGTGCTCCCAGCGTTCTGGATGTTACGCTGGGTGGGAGTGGCTTCTCAGGAAAGGCTAGGGTGTGAGGAGGGTGGCCTAAGGTGGTGGGGTACAGAAAGAGGCCCCTAGGTTTTTGACCTCTTTGAAGAGTTCTAAGTCCTCTGAGAGAAGTTTTAGAGTCCTCCACCCTGGCAGAGGGTGCCCCAGGTGCTGACTCCCCTAGAAACCTACAGGTGATGTCACTGGCACAAAGGAGAACTTTGAGCCCTGAGAGTGATTTTCCTCCAGATCTTTAGAGAAACAGAGCAACATGGGCATGGCAGTGAACATCCTGGCTGCCTGGAGAGTCCACGAGCCCCAAGTTCCCAGTGAAATCTCCAAGCCATACCCTCCTGATGGAGACCACTATGAAGTGTCTCTGAGCAGGCTTTAATATTAACCAATTGGCTTTCCATGTTTACTTGTGAGTTCTCCGAAGCCTAGGCCCCTTGCCTGGAGATGGGCAACAGACTCATAGTAAGAGAACCTCTGTGAGTCACTGGTCCCCACTGGGGTCGGTACTGGCCTGTGAAGCTGTGATGCTGCAAAGGACAAGATAGGCCACAGCTGCGGACACCTGGCTCCAGCCCCGGTTAACTACAAGGAGACCGCAGCCGCAGCTCCACACTCCTGCAGTAAATACCACCTAAAGATAAGGTGCTTCTTCTGATTGACATAACTTGCTACTTGGAAAAATATTTCCCAAGGTCCTGCTAGATTCCCATGTTTTCTTGAGGAAAAGAAAGGAGGATCCTCCTCCTTTGTTTGAAAACCTAGTAAATACAGGCTGCCTGGAGAAGTTTTTTTTTTTTTTTTAATCTTTCTGAGACAGAGTCTTGCTATGCAATTCAGGCTGGCCTTGAGCTCACTTTGTAGTCCAGGTTGGTCTCGAACTCACGACAATCCTCCTGCCTCAGCCTCCCTAGTGCTGGGATTACAAGTGTGCACCGCCATGCCCAGCTCCTGTTCTATTTTAGCCAAGAACCAACCCCCCTTGGATTCACCCTGAGGCAAACAGGGTTACAATGGGCAGAGTTGCTGTTCTCCTCTGCAACTCCGGCAGTTACCTAACCATCTGGCCACCCATTTGACAAAGCCCTGAGTGCATATTGGCAGAGCATTTCCTTCCTGGCTGTCATGGCCTGGATTGCAAGAGACCCAGGTCCACTAAGGACCTGAGCCATGGAGGCATCTTTTGCTGCAGTTTCTTATTTGAAAACACACGCTGGGTTAGAATAGATACGATGGGTAGTGGAAACATGAGACCCACGGGAGGGGGTCACCAGCAGTGTTGCTTCCCAGACCTCAAGCTGTTTGATGCTAGTGAGCTCACAGCAGAAGGAGGTAGATTGAATTAACCAGATCTGGGGATAGTTCTTCATTGCAAATAGTGATCATCACAGTTAATATGTTGAGAATACTTCGTTTATGCCAACATTTCCAAGCATGGGTTTCAATTTTTTTTTTTTTTTTTTTTTTGATACCAGGACTTGAGCTCAGGACTTTGTGCTTGCCAGGCAGGCACTTGTGCCACTGAGCTATATCCCCTGCTCCCAAGCATGGCTTTTAATGCAGATTCTAAACATGTGTTATCTAATTTTAAAAACATTATTCCTGATTTTACAGATGTAGCACTAAAAGATGACATCACTTGGCTAAGGTCACAGGTTCTGGGGCCAGTGTCCCGCTCTGCTTTTGTGAAGAAGAAGGAACATGCATTGCACTTTTCTGGAGGAAAAACAAGCTGATGTCAGGGATTCTTTCAAGAAAGCAAATTTCAGGGCCATTGCTGACATCACCACCCATTCAGCACAATGTCCCGGATGCTGCGTGCACGTCTGAGTCTCTGGCCTCACTTTTCAGTGCATGGTATAAAGCATGCTCACTGTATTGACTTCCAGCTGCCAAGGAAATGTAGATTTACATTTTGCAAGCTCTGTTTAAGAAGTGGAGAAGTGACATGTTTTAAAAACATCTTGATGAAAACCAAATCACTAAACTCTTAAAGGAATTAGCCTTCTCACTAGAAATGTGGCTACCTTCGAGACCCACTCATTCCAGGGGGCATTTAGTTTTAAAAGTTAATTTCTCTGGAGGATTCTGCTCTTATGCCACCAAGAAGCAGGAAAGACAATTTTTCTCAATTGCTCCCTGATAAGTGTCCTCCAAGCCGACAGAGGTCATGTGGTGGCATTCTTTTCTCTTCCAGTGGCCTAAATCTGAAATTCCCCAGATGCTCGGGACCTTACAATGCTGGGCAGCCAGCAGTTTCCCCAGCAGTTGCCCTGGCATCTTGCCCCCTTTACACAAAGCAATCACTGTTGCAGAAAATGAGGGTCCTGTGATCATTTGGCACCATTTCCTGCCTGGCATTTGTGTGGGAGAGGAACTTTTTCCCCTAACAATGGATCCTGATCACAGAACAAGTCCCTTTCAGAGAAACAGCTGCCATAGGATGACTTCGTCCACAGGTAGGAAGTGAGTGGTGCAACATAGTGGCTTCCTGGGGGACCCTATTGTTGTCACCGAGAAATCATGAGAGGCCTGTGCAGGTTTCCTTGCTCATGGCCTCCCCTCCCACCTCACCGCTGTGCTCCCATTCAGGCCTCTCTCCTGTTGTCCTGCCTGCTCCTTGCATTCATTTCAGAGTGGCACATCTGGTCCTTGGCCACTGTGACAGGCACCTGTATTTAGTGGTTTGGAAATCTGGTCTTACCTTTAAATACGGTTATAATGTTCTTTTTCTACAGATATGTCCCTATGTAAGTTCTCTAAAAAATCAACATTGGTGTATGCTGTGTTTGGGTCCTGAACGTCCCTACATGCCTCGTGTTACAGGCCTGGTCCCCAGCCCATGGCACTCTTGGTAGGTGGTGGAATCCTTAGAAGGCGGGGCCTACTGGAAGGAAGGGAAGTCCCTGGGGGTGTGTCCTTGAAGGGGATTGTGGGGGCCCAGTCCCTTTCCTCTTTCACAACCAGGCACATAGCTTCTTCCGCTATGTACTCCCACCACAACGTGTCGCCTTGCCACAGGCCCAAAGCAAGGAGGTCAGCCAGTAATGGACTGCACATCTGAAACTGTGAGCCAAGATAACCTTGCTTTCTTCATTAGCGCATTTTGTGAGGCACAGCTTACAGGACTAGCACAGCACCATCTGATTAACCACTGCAGATAACGCTTTGGTGCATCTAGTTTTTCCACTGATGTTCTCTTCCTGTCCTGTGATCCAGTCTGGAATACCATACTGCATTTTGTTTTCATGTCTTCTCTGATCTACATGGTCTTGACTCTGACTTCTCTTGCATGCCTCCCATTTGGGTCTGTCTGAGGCAGCCTTGTGACTGGGCTGTGGCTCTGGCTTTGGGGCGAATACCACCGAGGGGAAATGCTGTTTGTCTTTGCACCATACAGGCACATACACGACATCAGTGTGACTGACTAGTGCTGAGGTTGACTTTAACCAAATGGCTAAGGGGGCTTTCCAGTGTTCTGCACCGTGAAGCTCCTGTTTTGCCTTCTGCACTGTGCTCATTGGAAGTGACTCCCTGGGCCCAGCCCACACGCAGAGAGTGGGGAGCAAATGAAGAAAAGGTCCTGCCTCTGTGATGTACTTATCTCTTTATTTATTTGGTTCTTTTCTAATCAGTATGGACCCATGGATATTTTTTCTTTGGGTTATAGTTTCACAGTTTCTATCTTGTTGCTCCGATTGTTCTAGCCTTAGTCTCTAGGACTCTTTCAGTCTGACTCCTGTGTCCTTTTGCTCTTGTTCGTTGTCTCTGCGTTTCCTCACTCTCCGGTAGTGCATGTTCCAGGCTCACTGTGTATTTTCCCTGCTTCAGCTCTAGAACCAGTTCTTTCTTCAAGGAGCCCTGTTCCTTTTACAGAAGAACGGACTTAGAAACCAGGTTTCTGACTGCTGGCTGTGTTCACTGCTCCTGGAATGTCACTGCTGCCAGGCCCTTTCAGGGGCCACAGGTAGGAAATCTATTTATGTCCTTACCTATGTGTCTTTCTATCTTTCTTTCTTTCTTTCTTTCTTTCTTTCTTTCTTTCTTTCTGTTCTTTTCTCTTTTTTTTTGAGACAGGGTCTCCTTGTGTAGTTCATGCTGGCCTTGAACTTACTATGTGGCCCAAGCTGGCCTCCAACTTACAGCGACCCTCCTGCCTCAGTCTCCTGAGTGGTGGGATTACAGGTGCGTACGACCATGGCCTGCTGGCACCTACTTGTTTCTGTATCTATCTGTATAAATACTTCAATAAAAGTGAGTTCATACTGATGTCTCCGAGTCTAACCCATCCTCAGGGGTTTTGTTCTAACTCCCCGCCTGCTCTCATTGCCTCTTCTTCCTCTGACGGGGAGAAACGGCTCCCATGATCTACAGCTGATTTACTCTTTTGCTCAACCGCAGCGTACATCCAAAGTAGTTTGAGAAGTGCTAGTCTATACCCCTCGGAGAGACTAATTTATTAACTAAACTGCAGAGTTCTTTTCATCTTTAGCTCTACAGATTCCAACCCAAACACCGTTTTCCATAGTAACCCACAGCAACTCTCTTCCCGCTTGATGGGCGCATGATAATTTTTTAAAGCATTTAAATATCTGGCTTCTTCTTTAGTTGCGCAATTGTTGTGTGAAGGATGAGGCAGCTACGGCCTGCAGACCCAGTTCCCTCAGGTCATGTGATCCGTGGATCTGTGATTAGAATTTGGGGTTTAGGCTTTGCTGGAACCATGCTACCTTTTCTGGAGTTGTGTTTTGGTGGTCTGGGCTGCAGAGCCAGCTGTTACACAGAACATCTGGTTGAAGAAGAAGGTGAAGTGTGTCTGAGCAGCTGGACTCCTTTTTCGGTCAGGCAGAGTCGTTAGCTGTCAGTGGCTGCAGTGCCTACTGCAGCACACACGCTTGGAGATCTCATGGCTCAGCCTACTTCCCGTACAGATGGGGAACCTAGAGACACGATGCTGTCCAAGATGCACCAGCTCCTCGGTGGGACCAGACCCAGGACTGCACTTCCAGCATGTGGATTCCTCCCACCATACTGTGTGGGCTGCAGGGGCAGGGAGCGCACAGGTCTTTAGGGAAAAAAAGCCTTTTGAAATTGTTTCAGCAGAGTTGGGAGAATTACCATCTGTATGGTTACTTTCCTCTCACTGCTGAGACAAAATACTTGATGCCCAGAAATAAGGAAGGAAAGGTTTATTTAGCTCACAGTTGTGGAGGTTTCAGTCCATGTTTGGCTGCCTCCAAAGCAGAGTGGCACATGGTGGAGGGCAACTGCTCATAGCAGCAGAAAACAGCAAAAGCAGCAAGAGCGAAAGGGAGGAGCCAAAGTGGGAAGAGGAGCCTCCTTCCCTCCCTGCACTGTGTGCAGGCTGCCTGCCCCAGGGCGGGTGTAGCTCTCACACCCATAATCCCAGCAGGGGACCATGGATCGATCATAAACTCTAGAAGCCGTCCCATGACTATGAGGCTTTGGGCGACATCCAGACACAAACCATGACACTCTCATTCTCCAAATAGAGGGCTAGAACCAGGAAGGTTCCTTCCTACTTTGAGTGGCTCGAAATGAGCAGCGAGCTGATGGAGAAGTGGCTCACAGGTCTGGAAATGTGGTGCTCACATGTCACAGCTGTAATGACCTCATCCAAAAGCGATGACTTGAAGGGTGTTGTGAATTCTAGATCTACCGTAGTTAAGTAGCGTCATGTTAATTTCTCTTGTTATCTGGCCAGTACCTAAAAAGCTGAGGACAGTACTGTCTTTCTTGCTTAGGTAACAGAGCAGTGATGGCGAACCTTTTAAAGATGAGGGCCCAAACTGCAACCCAAACCAATTATTTATCACAAAGTGCTAACACTGCAATTAAACCTGAATGCTGAGGTTTTAGTTTAGAAAAACCATTATCCAATGCTTGCTGCTGGGGCAGCTTGGCTCACGTGCCAACAGAGAAGGCCTTGTGTGCCCACTGCAGCACACATGCTATAGCTGTGCCACCACTGGCACAGGGCAATTCTAAGGTTTCCTATGATGTATGGAAGGGGTCAAAGGCTGTTCCTCCCTCCCTCCTTCCCTTCCTCCTTCCCTATTTCCTTCTTTCCTTCTTCCTTCCTTCCTCCTTCCTTCCTTCCTTCCTTCTTCCTTCCTTCTTCCTTCCTCCCTTCCTTCCTTCCTTTCTTTCTCTCTCTCTTTCTCTTCTTCCTTTTTTGCTTCTGTCCTTTCTCCCCCACCTCCTCCAACTGTTGGCTTCCTAATCTCCAGCATAGCACGTGGAACAGAGTAGGAATTCAATAAATATTTACTGAATGAATGCAGGGCGATAGAAGATACTTGGCAAAGGTACTTTGGTGTCTCTCCAGTGCTGCGCAGATGTAAGGCTCTGTTAGTGGTATAAACTAACACGCTTCCCTTGGGCAAGTTGCCTAACCTGCACTTTAGCCTCCTCATTTGAGATACAGGGTGCTCTAGGCTCATTTTACATTTTGAATTAAATTAGATGCCTTCTAAATTCCCTTCCAGATGTGCAATTCTACAATTTGAATGCTCACTGATTATTATAAAGAGTATTATGAAGATTTCCAGATTGATTATGATACAAAAGCATGACACATGACCATGCACAGAGCAAGGGTGACACTGAATTCTTTGCGTTTATGAATTCTAATTGATTGTTAGTGGCTGTCTAATGCAGTGTTGAGGGAGTTTGTGGGTGCATGGTATAGATTAGTGATGTCTGTCATGGAACAGAATGCAAGATAGTTGCAAATATGCCAAATACCTCCAGCTAGATGCTTAAAATAGTGTTGCCCTGGAGTTTCTGGATTTTTTTTTTTTTTTTTTTTGAGATAGGGTCTTGCTATGTGGTTCAGGCTGGCCTTGAACTCATGGCAATCCTCCCGCCTCGGCCTCCTGAGTTCTGGGATTACACACATGTGCCACCAGGCCTGGCTTTGGAATGTTATTTTTGTACAATAGTGGAGAGACCACTGGAGGAGGCCTGGGTTTCCTGAAGACAAACACATAACTCTAGGTTTGAAATGAGACTTGTTACCTCTTTGCTTTTTTTTAGACAAGGTTTTGCTATGTAGGGCAGGCTGGCCTTGAACTCCCTTATGTCGCCCAATTTGGCCTCAAACTCACAGCAATCTTCCTGCTTAAGCCTCCTGAGGGCTGGGATTACAGGTGTGCACCACCACACCTGGCTGCCTTTTTACCTTTGAGTGCTTCTTCTTTTTTTTTTTTTCTCTTAACCTATCAGGCAAATAAAGAAGATTAACATAATTGACTGAGAAGTGAGAAGTAAAATCCACACTCAGGGTCATTTTACCACCCTGAGATTCAGCATTGTTTTTGAAGAAAATGAGAAATGTAGACTGCCACAAAATTTCTCCGCATAAAATGAACCCCGTTCACCCAATCACTGTTGTGTGTTGAACACCTACAGTGTGCTAAGTGGCCCAGGTGACAGCCCAGCCCTGAGTGCCATCTTCTTCCCAGGACAAAGGCCTTCCACTGTTCTCATTTTCCCCTACAGCGGTGGCCAAACCTCTGACCAGTGAGCATATCTGGGTCCACGAGATTTCTGATCTAACCCACGTTTGCCCCAGCCTACCCCAGTGATGTGAAAATGGTAAATTTGGGGACCGAGTCTCAGAATTCCTGAAGGAAGTATGCAAATGAGGCTCCTTGAGTCTCTTGTTGCACCCAGGGAAGGCCCGTGAGCCACACAGAGCCCTTCATAGCTACTGGGGACCACCCCATTGTTCAGTGTAGTTTGGGTTTTATATCAAATTTTTGTTTCCTTGGGCTGGGGATATAGCTCAGTGGAATAAGCCCCTGCCTAGCAAGCGCAGGCTCCTGAGTTCGATCCCCAGTACCGCCAAAAAAAAAAAGAAAAATTTTTTTGTTTCCTTTTTTTTTTTCTTTTGTTCTTTGTTACATTGAAACAGAGTTTTGCTATGTAGTTCAGGCTGGCCTTGAATTCACTATGTAGTCCAAACTGGCCTTGAACTCTTGGCAATCCTCCTGCCTCAGCCTTCTGAGTGCTGGGATTACAGGTGTGTGTGACCATGCCCAACCCGAGATACTGTAACTTAGACAAAAGAGTTGTTTTGATTCAATTTTGGAGGTTTCTGTCCAGGACCCATTGGCCCCTCTGACTTTGGAGCTGTGGTGAGGCTCCATCACGGGGGACAGCAAATGGCAAAGCCACTCATCTCATGGCCAGAATTAAAAGGGAAGGTGAGGGGCCCTTCAAGCCGCACCCTCCATGGCCTGAACTCTCACTGGGCCCTAGCCCTAAGATTCTGAAACCTCCCAACAGTGCCACCGGCTGGGGACCGTGCCTTTATCACAGTAGGCCTTTGCGAGGCACGCCAGCCCCAAACGCTAGCAGGGCCCAAGCCTGCTGTGAGTGTGAGGCTGTTTCTCCCCTTCTCTGTCTGCATGAGGATGTGGAGAGACCTCTGCATCCTGATTTGGGGTCACGGGTGCCCGTCTCCTCCCCGCCCCAGCTGGCCTCATTTCACGGCTGCGTCTCCTGGAGGGTGGGTGCAGCAACCTGGCCCCGCCCTCTGCTTGGTCCCCTTCGCGGAGCAGCGCAACCTGCCCCCCCCCACTTGGTCCCCTTCGCGGAGCAGCGCAAGCTCCCGGTCACCTCCCTCGGCACTGCTCTTTCTCTACTATCCGCGCAGTTCCTGAAAAGGCTGTGCTAACGCAGTGACTATTTCAGGGATTGAAATAACATTTTTCCTGTCCCAGATATGACACAGTCACTTCCTCAATAGAGCCATCACTCCAAGAGGAACAGAACATCCTTGTAATGGAGCCAAGAAGGTCATATGACCTGACAGTTGAGGGGCCTCACGGGTCCTTGTTTCCTCGTAAGCCATTGACAAGGACTTGTGGACTGAACCCTGCCTGTGGTGGGCAAGTCACCCAGAACTTACTCCCATGTGGGGTTTCAGTCCAGAGTGGTTCCTGTAGGGAACAGATGTTTGATGAGTGAATAATGGGAAGGACGTTTAGGGAGCATTCTGTGGAACATCCTTGGTGACCACAGACAGATAAACCTAGCATGCATTTGCCTCCGCAGCAGGAGATCAGGGAATCCCCAGGATCCCATGAGCTCTGACCCATCAGCACCCTAAAAGAGGCTGTGAACTTTGAACAAGCGGCCCCATTTGCTGACTGGGGAATTCCTTGGCCTTGTCTGCAACCAGATGGAGAGGGGAGCAGGAAGCAGAGGGTTGAAAGGTATTTCTTTAGGGTTTTGAGTCAAGCAGAAGAGAAAGGTAACCGTGAAGGTGAGCCTCTGCTCTAACGTCAACATCAGAACCTCAAGCTCACAAACACGTGGTCAAATTTTCTTGGGAAGTAATCAGGCAAATGGGAATATGATTTAGGCCGCAAGCACAGCAAGGGTGAGGGAACAAGGAAGGTCTTCATGAGGCCCAGAGAGGGGGGAATTAGCTGAGTCAGAAACCAACTGCGGAACCTGAGGAGAGGAACTTGGTCTACAGGGTTCAAAGCAGCTTCCCACTGGGAGGGAGAGCTGAGTATATATATTTTTTAACCTTGACTTTTCAGTGCCATGAAAATCTTTAGGAGATGCGGAGTGATTTTACATTTATTTAGTGAAATCTTCCAGTAAGCTAAAAGTGAATGAATAAAGACTTATTCAGGCCAGGAATATCCTCCAGGATATCAAGACGTAAAGCCAAGGGCCCTAGAGATTTTGCCCCATGGAAGAGCTGAAGCTGGCTGTCAGCCAGGGAGAGGGACATAACTTCCGTTTGGGAGCACAGGGAAGGCCACCCTGCCCAGCAACGGACATCATTTGATTGATCAGAATGTCCAGTTGCAGATAACAAAGTTCACTTTAGGAGTTGGTTCTCTTTTAGGAGTTAAGGCAGAAGAAGTTTATTTGGGGATGGTAGAAGGATTGCACACTCGTCAGAAAAGCTAGAGCACCACGCTCCAGGCCACACAGCATGGGTAAGTTGGTAGAGAGCCACTGCCTCTCCCAATCACAGATGTGCTCACCTCTGATAAAGGCAGGGGCTGTCACTGTCTCCCCCAGCTATTGTACCAGCTACCACCTGGACTCACAAAGTGTGTGCTCGCACTTTTTCTATTTCTTCTTGGAACTCGTGTGCAGATCAGTACGTCACGTGGCAAAGCTTAAGCCACATATTTGTACCAGGAGCATGGAAAGTTGAGAAATGTCTAAACACACACACACACACACACACACACACACACACGCACGCACACTCAGTGTGAATATTCTTAAAAAGTGGAGAGATTATTTAAAGGCTTTTGGGAAGTTAGGGGTGGTAGACACTCACCACAAGCTTTGGCCTGGGGTATCCGAGAAAAAGACTTTGTTCAGAGAACCTGGCTGAGTGGAAAGGGGCAGACACCCAGATGGGCCTCCCTCAGTACTGCTGAGTTCAGTTAGTTCCAGGCAAGAGGGAGAAGTAAGAAACATGTGTGCTCGGGGGTCTTCATTCAAAATTGTGAGCACCATCTACTTATTATTATGATTATTATTAATTATTACTATTTGTCTTTTTGAGACGGGGTCTCACTATGCAGTTCAGGCTGGCCTCGAGCTCACTTTGTAGCCCAGGCTGATCTCCAACTCGTAATCATCCTCCTGCCTCAGCCTCCCGAGTGCTGGGAATACAGGCGGGCGCCACCATGCCTGGCTACCGTCTACTTATTTTTAAGGTACTTCCAAAAAGAAATCTGAGTCGACTACAGCATTGTTTTGAATTCTGCGGTAGTGGTCTGTTTGGAGCATTGTGAAAGACACAAACAATCATATATTGGCTTCTAGTCTTGATGCGGAGCTGGGAGAACATGTATTTACATCAATTTGTAAGCATGGCCAAGTCATATGTAATAAGCACCAAGTGAATAGCATAGACCATGGCTGGAGGACAGCTGTGGTTGGGCTAGCTGGAATGTCTGTGCAGGAAGCAGGACCAGAGCTGGCCCTTGAACACTGAGTGAGGGTTATAGATGGTGGAGAAGCAGCAGTGTGTGTGTTGGAAGTGGGGCTGGGGTGGGAAGGAAGTGGGCTGTGCTTGGAGCGGGCAGAGGGGCCAAACCTGAACAAGACCCATGCCGGTGGTAGTCAGTTACATCTGGAAGCAGTGCAGGGTTAGAGCAAAGTCACTGTAGGTGACAGCACCAGAATCTTGAATAGGAATCTCACTTTGGAGAACCTTGATTGCTCCATGGGTTACTCAGGGCTATTTTACTTTAGGTGATAGACGTAGCCAATCAGTTAATTTAAGACAGAAGAGGATTAACTGTTTGATCTCAATAAAAAGTCCCAGGACAAGAGTTTGACACCTGACTAGATCCAGGTGCTCAGAAGATAACATCACGGCTTATCCCTTCTCTGCCTCTTGCTCTGGATTATCCGTGTGAGCTTCACTTCCTGGCGGGCTTTCTCCACATGGTGGCCTTGGCAGCTCAAGGCTTACATCACCCCAGTGCTGCAATCTCTTACCAAACACTTCCCTCAGAACTTAGGATGGAGGGCTGTTGACTGGTTTGGCCTGGGTCATGAGCAGTTGTCCCCTTGCCCTAGCAGGACAATAACCGTGACCAGGGGAGTGTGAGGTTTCTTGCCGATCAGGTCTAGGACACGGTCCAAAGGGCAATTTCAGCTCCTACTCCAGTGATGGCCACCGGTGTGGTGTGAAAGGCACTGTCCCTCACTCAGTTCAGGGAATAGTTTAGCCCCATAAGTCTCATGTTAATGGTACCAAGCAAGTGGAAACCAGTGGACATGGTGCTTAGGGGTGGGGCCTTCGAGGAGTGATTGGTAGGTAAGGCCATTAGGTGGAGTCCCTGTGATTGACCCCTGGTGGCTTTAGAAGAGCAGGGAAGAGACGACAGAGAGACACTTCTTGTCTCTTGCTGCACAGTGTGGTCCTAGTGTCAAGGAGGCTCCTAGATCTTGTGCTTCCAGAACTCCAGAAACTCCCTTTCCTTGTAAAGTATTCCACCCCAGGTGTTTTGTCATAGGAACGAAAATCAGACTAATACAGTCACTATCGGAGATGCTGTTGGTGCCTGCTATAGTGTGAATGTCCCCTCCAAAACTCACATTGAAATTAAATTGCCACTGACAATACTGAGAAGTGGGGATTCTAAGAGGTGACTAAGTCATGAGGGCAGAGTCCTCATGAATGAATTCCTGTAACGCTATTATGTCAAGCACGGGTTAGTTAATGTGGGAATAGGGTTCTGATTAAAGGATAGTTCACCCAGCTTTCTCTGCTCATGAATGCTCCCTTGCCCTCTGTCAGGTTAGGACACAGCGGGGAGGCTTGGGGCACCATGTCTGCAGACTTCTCAGCTTTTCAGTCCATGAGTCAAATAAACTATTGTTTATAAGTTCCAGATACTCTGTTAAAGTGGCGGAAAGTGGAGTAAGACAGTGCCCCACCCTTATCCCCTCGGCCCTTCCCATTTCCATGGCTGCTGGGCTTCCAGTTCCAACTTTAACACCTGTACCACATGGCCCAAGGGCTTTCCCTGACCACTGGAGCCCATGCTGCACGTGGTCCTGAAAGGCTGGCGTGCTGGAGAGTTAGCACCTCCTGCCGGAAGTTCCTGACCAGAGATGTACAGAGCTGGCCTGTAAGCACAGCAGCTCTCTTCTTGGAGTAGGGGTGCAGCTCAGCGGCTCTCACCTCTCCTGTGTTTCTTGGGGTTCCCCACGGGAATTAAGTTCCAGTTGCTCTGAGTGGTCACTTGAATGGTAATACATTTTTTTGTTGACTTCCTTTTTTATCTCAAATTTCTAGTTCCCTGGTGGTTATCCTGGGACTACCTCCCACATATAAATTACTTGCACTTGAATCTGTATCTTAGGTCTGATTCTGGTGAATCCAAATTAAGATATTTTCTAGTGGAAAACCAGGCACTATTTCCTCAGTAAAGAGAGTAGACACCGGTTAGGCAGAAACAATGTCACTCTTCTTTGGTTAAAAGATTTGGTCTTTTCCACTGTCTTGCCTGGTATTTGTTTGCCTCTTCCTAGGATGGATAGTGAGTCCCTGGAGGGGAAGGACACAGCTTGTTTACTGACATTGTGCTGAGCTGCTGAGATTTAGGGTTGCTCCCCTATTACGGACAATTCACTCCAACCCAGGGAGGCTGAGACCGGAACCACAGTCCTGGCTACAGTTTGCTCCTCATAAAGCGGAAACAAACAGAAGAGGTCACAGACATCGGGAAATTGGAAGAGAGCTGATTTTTCAGGGGGAATTTTAACCCCTTCTAAGGATGAAGGTTCAAGGGGACAGGATATCCTAGTTAGAAAGAGGTTAGGCCTGCAGTCCATCTTCACAGAAAGGGTCACTGAAGCCATGAGGGTAACGGCCTAGTTGAGAAAGATCCTGAGAAGGAAGAGTGGTGTGAGGTCTGGGCCTGCACCTTGGTCACTTTCCAGAGTTAGGAGGTCACACAGGAGGAGGCGGCGGTGAACGTGGGTCTGAACTGAGGGGCGAGGCCCACGGAGAGGACCCAGGCCATGAATCAGGGAGACCTCCATCTGGAGCCCTGGACCTGAGAGTGAGGAGATGCTCTCCAGGGGAGACTGGGGAACTGTTCCTGGAAACAGCATGGGGAGGACCAGGTGGTAGAGACAGCAGTTGTGCATGAGAGCTGTGCTTTTCCAGAGGAATGAGAGTCTCCTCCAGTTTCTCCAAAATATCTTTTCTTGCTTCTCCAGAATAGAAATATACCACTAATGATCTTTGCATCTCAGCTCCTGTGTCAGGGCTCAAAAATCTTGTCACTATAGCCACCTTGGCACCAGAGAGGTTAAAAGGTCAGGACTGTAGTATACAAAGAGATAAAGGGTGGGACCTGGGGTCTGTCACAAACATTTTGGAGTAGCAGGCTCTGTGATAAGTGCTTTATTGGATAATCCCATTTTATTACCCTCATAGCACCACCAGTCTCCATACTGCAGAGGAAAAAGCTGTGGCCCGCAGAGACTAAGGAATTTTCTCACTCTATGATGTGTGCCGAGAAGTGCCAGATCAGAAGCTTGACCTGAGTGGTTTGGCTTCTAGGCTTCTAAGGGCTGACCACTTGGAGGAAACTGAGGCAGTACCAGGGAGACACTGGCTTTTAGAAGAGAGACATTTAGGGGACTGCTATGCCGGTTTGAGGCCCTGGCAATAGTCTTTAGTGGGCAGCTATTCGGGACAATGAATAACCCCTTCACGCAGGTGAGGTAAAGGTTCCAGAAACTTCATTCAAATCACACCAAACTTTTAAGGTAGAGGGATGGATGATGAGCAGCTCACTTTACCCTTTCCTCCCTGTATTGCCGAACTATCATGTTGCTGGGACAAAATACTGAACATCCACAGTTTTTTTTTTTTTTGAACATCCATAATTTATTTATTAAGTTTTCTGCTTTTTTGAAACAGGGTCTCATTATGTAGTTCAGGCTGACCTTGAACGCCTGGCGATCCTCCTGCCTCAGCCTCCAGAGGGGTGAGATGACAGGCACACACCAGCACGCCTGGCTTCCAACATCTGCAGTTTAAAGGGGAGACTTGTTTCTGGCACACAGGTTTTAGAAGATTCAATCCAGAGTCGGGTGGCTCCAAGGCAGAAAAGGCACAGAGGAGGGGCTGGCGGAGGCGGCTGCTCGTTCCATGGCAGGAAGCAGAGAGAACAGAGGAGCCAGGAGGGAAACTCGGCCTTCCTGGTCACAGTACCAAGGCCCCCTCTTCTGGTCACGCCCACCTCCTAACGCTACATTCTGCTTTGAAGCCGATGAGAACAGTGCCTCCCCATGACCCAGTCACAGTCTAAACACACGAGACCTTGGGCGAAGCTTCAGATCGGACCCGTAACTCTCCCCATTGCTTTCTGCAGAGCCCAGGCCCAGCCACGCTCACTAGAGGGCTTTGCTTGGGGACAGCCACCTCAGCTCTGGGTGCGCTCAGAGGCTGTTACTCTGTGGCTCTCTTCAGGGCGTTAGCTGGACCCCGAGCTGAGATGGTAGCCTCGCATGCCCTCAGCGTTCTTTATTTTGCACAGCGTCTGACTTGTGGTTTGTACATTTCTGCTTCCCTGGAGTGGAAGCGAGCGGAAGTGGCACGGGAGCTCAGGAGGAACAGGGTTTCGTCTCACCCCAAGTTGGATTCCCAGTCCCAGAACTGTGCTTGGCCGTAACAGATGCTAATACATATTTGTTGAGTGCACGCCTATCTATTTTCTAGGCACTGTGCTCAGTCTGCCCATGCATTATCTCCCTGAGTCCTCAAAAGCCCACACTGGTCTGCCAAGCCACGCTGGTCCTTCAGCCAATTTCAATACGTTGGAAAACAGGAGAGCGGAAGCGCCAGACTCCTCCTCTCAGGCCTTGGGTGGCAGAAACCCTCAGCTGGCCCAAGTAGAGGGAATAGGCTGTGAAATTCACAAGGCCAGGCGTCTGGGGAGGTTCCCCCCTGCTGCTGTTAATGGCACCATCTGATTTCAGCAGCTTCACACCTCTCTCGGTGTTAAAGTCCCGGGGGCACAGGATAATCGCAGCTCCCAGAACCTGCTTTTGAGAGCTTAGAACAAACCAAAGAGGAGAGAGCTGTCCAGAGAAGAGGTCCTGGAGAGGAGGGCGCACTCTGGGCCCCGTGCTCCTCTACTCACGCCCTTCCCGCTGCCTTCTGCTGCTTCGGGTTCAGTGGCACGGAGGGCCACAGCCTGGCTGGGAGCTGCTCCCAGAGAACTGGGTTTCAGGTTCCAGCTCTCAGCCAATGGAAGGCTGTTTTCCTAGGCTGGGCCTTTTTAAAGGAAACTGTACCTTGTCATACCCCAAGAGCTGACAGTTTGCGCCACACACATACACACACACACACACACACGCTGTACTTAAAGTTCTGGGGACAAACAGTAGCTAAGAATAGCTCCTGTGACCTCTGGATGAGCGTGTATGGCTGGCAAAGCTCCAGCCCGCTGCACCAGGCAGTGTAGCCCCCTCTCTATTCGCTTCTCAGTTTTGACCGTCCACCCCTTTTTCCTGGCCTCAACTCCGCTTACTGTTCATCTAAGATAAGCTTCCTTCCTTCTAGTCTGCCTGCTCTTTGTGAATGAACAAGCAAGTGACAAGTGCGTATTGAAGGCTCGGTGAATGTGAGGCCATGTTTGTAACAGTGGGCAAGACAGACTTGCCTTTGGGGGCTTACAGTCTAGCAGAATAGTTTCTTCAGTCCACAGAGCAGGCCTTGTTTTATGTTCTGTTTCCTGCTGTGGTCTCCACATGTATGTGGCAGAAACACATCCATAACTTGTTAGAAAGGTAACAGTGTAACACAGGCATCCAAAGAGCCTCCTCCCTGCACCTACCACCCCACCCTTTCTGCCTACTTTATCCTGGAGGCTTCATTTCTATGCTGTGAGTGCAGGACTCAGGAGGGGCTCTTTCTGACCATTGTGTGGCCAAGATTCCAGCTGGAGAACATTCCCAGGGGCCACCTGCTTCAAGAGGGGGACACTGGACAAAAAGTCCACCATCACCAAGCTCTAGGCTTGCTGTCTGGGCCTCCAGGGCTGCAGAGTTGGCAGGTGTGAATAAAGAAGGCTCAGTTTAAGTAAACACTGGGCTCCTCCTGCAGAGGGTCAGTGTTCCTTGGTGAATTTGCTATGTGGTTTGGATGAGCTTCCCAAGCAGTCTGCCTGTTGTTATGATACCGTCAGCTGTTTCCCCATATTCCAGGGTCCCAATGTCACTGTTTACACTTGGCATCACACAGCTCTGTGAGCCTGTGTATACAGGAGGCTGCCAGATTTTCAGAGAAAGGAGGAGGTGGGAGTGTACAAACATTTGTCTATGTGGGAATTAGATTCACATTTTTTTTTGTGTGTGTGTGTGTGTGTGTGTGTGTGTGTGTGTTTGAGACAGGGTCTCGCTGTGCAGTTCAGGCTGGCTTTGCGCCTACTTTGTAGCCCAGGCTGGTCTGAAACTCGCAACGACCCTCTTACCTCAGTCTCCTGAGTGCTGGGATTACAAGCATGTGCCATCACACCTGGCCTAGATTCACTTTTCATCTAGGAAACAGCTCAGAGGCTCCAAGCTTGGAGACTGGCACTCTGGCGCCTGCATGGACACCAGTATAAGGTGGCTCAGGGTTGCTTTGGGGATACAGTTCTGCACATCTGGCTTGGAAGGACTCTTGCCTCTAAGTGGAGCATTCTAAGGGGCAGAGAGGTGAGGTAATTTACACTCAATCACACATTTCCTGGACAAACCTGTGAGGAATTGAGGATGCCTGTCCCTTAGGCCACTACATTTCCATCCTCATTTTTTGTTTCACCCATCAATAATTTAATTTTATACAGATACATGTCTGTATCTTCATGATCAAAGCACAAGCAATATCATTTTGATAAAAGGTAGACATGTTCTCAGCCTGAAAGGAATAAATACAGACCCTAATGCCTGTATTACTTCTCCAGACAGAGCTTACAGCCTCATTGTCCTGAATACAAATTCCTGCATAAAAAACTGGAAGCTCTTACTACAAACAGTGCCTTAATGGCTGATTCAGCTCTTACATCTTGGAGCTCTTATGGGTGTGTGTGTGTGCATCTTTGGATGTCTTTGTGCGTGTACATAGAAGGATTCACAGTATCTGGTGCTCCTGTGTTTCAAGTAAATATAAAACAGATTATTTCTGGAAGCATCTGTCTTTCTGTGGATACCCAGACATTATTGCCAATGGTCGTCAGTGTTCCCAATTCTTGCTTTTTGAATATGTGATACTGATAGGAAGTCCTTAACTCTATATACCAGAAGTTCAGTTATAAAATGGTTGTTAGGACTGGGTATCCATTTTCCCATAAGACAGTGGTATATATCATAACTAGAAGGTTTAGTTCATCTCTGAAACTTGGTTAACTCCGGGTATACTTTAAAAATACTGCTCTTGTGGAATTAGCACATTCCTGACAGCTTGAACCACTGGTGGTACACGCGTGACTGTCCCATTGGGTGCCTTGCACCTCCTGCTGGGGCTGTGCCATGCCACCCAAGGGGACAGTCGTGCACTACCAGTGGTTCAGAGCCACCTGTCAGTGAGACATGAATGTTTGGCTCCATCTGAATGTTAATTCGAGTATGAAACACTACATTTTTGTGCCATCAGTGCTTAAGCAGAAAACTATAAAACTAAGTAAGAAGTTGTTCTTAATTATCATGGGTGCTAGAGGTAGAGCTGAGCAGCTTCATTTGTAAGTGGAGGTAGCAAAGACTTTGTGGAGCTTGCAGATGGGGTGTGCAGACTGTCTATGGACTTTGGGTGCAAATGATCCCGGTTCTTCAGCATGGTTATGACATTCTCGTCTTTCCTCTAAGACATCATTAGCCCTCTGTTTAAGCTGCTCAGATGTGTCTGGGGCTTGGAATTTTTCTCATAAATGGAATACAGGGAAGGAAGAGAAGACACATTTCCTTCTAGATCACTATGTGTGCATTGGAATGGGGTTAGCAGTGGAACGGCCTGTGGAGGCAGGGGAGATGCCGTTGGTATGTGAGTCTCTTGGCAATTACTTTGGAGAAGGGGGAAGGGAGGGAAGCAGAAGACAGCTGATATAAAGGTCTGCCCGGGTGGCTCAAATCCTACTGACAGTGACGGCCCTGAGTTGCCCTTGAGTCTGATGATGCCAGCATCATGCTGCCTGCTCAGTCCTACGTGACCGCATGAAGAAACACTCTGCTGGCCAGAAGGATCTGCTAGCTGCAATGCCTCTTGGAACACAGAACTCTGAATGTGAAGCTCTTTGGGGTACCTGGTCAACTCTGTACATTTAGGGAGTAGGAAAGGAAGGGGGAGCAGGAGGGGAGAGTGATCAGGGAGCACCTTAAAGGGGAAAGATGGAGTCTGGAACAATAGGTGGATGTCTCAGAGAATTTCAAGTGTGCTACGAGCTCCTGTGCATGAGAAAGCTATACTGGGATAGGCCCAATGAGGGCCCAGGGATAAAGTGGGACGGGAGAGAACTTGGCATTGCAAGTCTTTCCCTAAGAGAAGACAGAGAATGATGGGGATGAGGTGTGGCCTTCTCTCTGCCACCAAACAGCAACACGGAGCCTATACTGGCCTGGCTACAGTTAAAGCAAATGGAGTGGTGCTGATCTGGCATCATGAGTGCTAGTGAGAAGGAGGCAGCCACAAACTTCCTGTGCTCACGAGGCATACAGATGCTTGGCTGGGAGGAGTTAAGGTTGAGGAACGTTGTCTGAAGGCCACATAGTTTCTTCCTTCAGGTCTTAAGATGTACTCTTGAATCACATCAGCTATTCATCTCAATTATGTGATTTCGGTCTTCTGTGGAGATGCTTTCAGTATTGAATTCACAGAGATGCTTTAAATAAATTCTCCTTTGCTAAGAAGCAACCAGCCTATATCAAGGGATGTTTTAGGAGACAACACTGGGGGACTCTTCTTGATATTTATGGTGAGAGTATTGTTTTCTTTATGAAGATCAATGAAAGAAATTTCTCTTAGGTCTTTGTTCCAGGAATATAGTGCTTCTCTTAAACACCTGGCTCATGCACACACAACTGTATTAACAGACCATGACACTTTACCTTTTTCTTTACCTGCTAGGAAGCTCATATTCAAATTTGGAGCTATATCTTGAGAAGATATATTCAGATTTTCAGCTGTATCTACCTGCATAACTGAAATTTAATACTTAGTGTCTTCATCTTCCTTTTTTCTTTCTGCTTCCCTCTTTTTCTTTACTTTTTCATTTATCTATTGTTTTGCTTTATGTTAGATGTGCTTTTTTTTTTTTTTTTAAAAAGCCGTCTTAAATTATTTCAGGAACAAGGTGGTTAAATAAATAAATACAAAGGTGGTGATGAGGTACTGGCTCACACAAACCCAGTTCTGAGTGTGGCTGGGTGGCTTTGAACAGCAGCCTATTCATAAGCACAGGAAATTTGGAAGGCTGATGTTAGAAACTCTGGAAGTACCTGCACTATTTATAGTTGCATTTTTAAGCAAATTCTTGAATCTGAGTGGTGAATATGTGCCATTCTAACTGGAAAGGTAATTATCAAATTCCTCAGTAGTCTATTTGGCCATAGTATAGAAGTGTCTTTACACTCAAGGGAGCGAGCGGCTGGTGATTTCTTTCATCTGAGCAGAGCTGTTTTCTTTGTAAAGTTAATTCCTCTGTGTACCCATTCCGACATCAAAGTCCAAATACTTAAACAAAACCATGGATTTTGCAGATCCTTAGCCAATCTGGGACTAGATCTGCAACCACCAAGTACTAAAGAAAGCAAAACAAAATGGAACTAGAGCCTTAAAAACTAGTGTGTCTGACACACACACACACACAGACACACAGACACACACAACGTACACATATATTTCCTAGTTGGCATTTGAAACTGACCACTGTGCTCTCCAAATTATCCCTTTCTCCTCAACTGAGAAAAGAACAATCCGAGGCTAAAAATGGCTTGAGTCGGGTAGACAAAGATGTTTATTTTCTAAGTCTCCTAGTTTAGGCATTCTTTCTAGTAGTCCCTGTGTCATCTAGTGTCAAGAGGGAACAGCCGCTTGGCGACCAGGACACCTACTCCTGTGTGGTTCAATGTGGGGCACAGGGCCCCAGGCGGCAGAGCTCGGGTTAATTTGTGGGAGCGATTCAGGGTCTTCCTGGGCCTGCTTCCCTGCAAGGAGCTGTGGAGAGGATAAAGGCTGGGCTTTGTTCTTTGGGGCACTTTTTCCAAGGAATCTTGTGATCTGGTTGAAATCAAGGAAGTCAGACAGATTTACTGGGGGAAGGGAGGGCACGCAGCCCCTCTGTAGAGCACTTGCCTGGCACAAGGCCCTGAGCTCCACCCTCAGTACTGAAAAAGAAGTCTGATGCAGATATGCACAGCGCAGAAAACTCGGGTAAGCGTTTGAAAAGTCTATTGTATTCGAAAAACCCCACAATTTATAAATTTCAAAAGAACTTTTTTCAAAGTTTGTACTGTATGATTTGATGTAAAGATACGCATTGGCACTCATATGCCTCAGAAGCCTCCCTGGGGTGCAGTTGGATGGAAGTAACTTCTAATGTTTTGTGGCATAGGAGGTAACTATGGCTGATAGCAATTAATTGTATATCTCAAAGTAGCTAACAGAAAGAAATTTGAATGTTCTTAGCACAGAGAAATGATAATGTCTGAGATGACGGATATGTCAATTACTCTGCTCTGGTCATTATACATTGTGTACAAGTATTGAAATATCACATTGTACCCAGTAAATATGTATAATTATTACATGTCAATTAAAATCTTAGCACTATATTACACTTTTTTAAGAAAAGAAAGCCCTTCAGAAATGCATAGTGATTATCTTTGAGTGACGGAATTCTGGAGAATTGTTTTCCTCTGCTTGTCTCTAGGGTCTGATTTCTCCACACAGATGCCAGTAACAATGTGGCTGGGTGCTAAGTGGAGGTCAGGTTCTAGAATCAGCATGTCAAGAAGGTCATTCCAGGTAAATGACTCTTGAAGATAATTTTCTATTAAAATAGGATGGAGACAGCTTTATGCATCACACAGTGGCTGCCTTGCATTTAGGGCCCCAGATATATAAAATATATACATCTGACGATCATAATCCACTTAATAGTGCTGTACAGTGCCAGGCTTTGTGGGAACAGAGACAGCTGTGGAAACATCTGCCATCTCTTTACTGATTTTTGCAGTGGAGCTTGTACTCATGGAGTGGAATGGCTTCAGGAAACACCTTCTCTCTTCAAGTCACTTTCTCTCTCTTCCTTGGGTGTGATGTGGGTTCTTGAAGCTGAGCTGTAAGGCAAGGCATTGTTTTAAGGTAGATTCATGCTGCAGATCAGTAAAATGCATATCCATATTTCCTGAGATTGAATTTATTCCCACTTGGCAAAGATGAAAACAGCTGGAGAGTAGGGGGTGGTAGGAATGGAGTGGGTCTGCGTGTTAAAGTGATGTTTGTGGTGGGCAGTGAGGATGCCTGCTCGCATTTGCTTGGAAGTGCTGGGCTGTTGCAGAAGGACCCTCAGTGAGGGTAACTCTGTCACTCACCTGTCGCCTTCCTCAGGTCCTGCCTTCCTACTGAGGTCCTGCTCTGGCCAGGAGGAGCAGGAGGGAGGTTGTTTGGGCAAATGGAATGAAGCCATTTTATTTACCCTCCCCCATCTCCAACGGATGCAGGTTGGCATAGGACGTGTGCCCCGGGAGATGTCGGGGGTCACAGGCAGGGGGAGCACTCACCCAGTGTCTGGTGCACACTGAGCTCCCCTTACTGTGCGAGGCAGTGGGGCAAGTGCTGAGTTAAGGTCTGTGCCCAAGGACCTTTTGGACCCTGAGAAGTTCCAGCATTGCAAATGCAAACAGTGGTAAGTTTTCCAAAGGGAAAAGACAGCATTTTACAAGACTGCAACAGAGACCTGCACGGGGCTGTTTTGGAGAGAGGGACTCTGAAGAGCTGCCACTGCAGGGGCTGAGAAGTCAGCAGTGGAGCCACAGCGCAGGAGAGAGTGGGAAGGAGAGCATGGGTCTCACCTGCAGCCTGAGACACTCACATCGCGGAGAGCAGAGGAAGCCCTGCTTAGCTATGATAGGCTTGCTCAGCCTTTGGGAAAAATCCTGCCTCTGTCCAGAGAGGCCCCCAGAGGTAGTTCTGTGATCCTAGACCTGGTGCCCCACCCCACAGGATGTGTGGGCCTGGAGGTCCTCAGACAGCAGCTCTAGACCTTCCTAGCTAATTCCACCTCCCCAGAGCGTGTCTCCAGCACGGCTGGGCTCCCAAGCTGGGCGCCTGCCAGTCAGTCTGGCCAGGCAAGGAACTATTTTGGGAATTTTTATGATGGAACAATATTTTTTGGGTAAACAAATGGAAAGCTGTTAAGCAGGGACGTTCACCCCTAGCTCCTGGTTCACCTTTTTCCACGTGGAGAAGTCACAGAGGTAGCACTGTCCAGTGGGAAGAATATTCCCCTGGGATTCCCACTTCTCTCTGCACACCTCATCATTCCTTCCAGGATAAACAACTACAGAAATTCACTACCCCTCCCCATGCCTGCCTCCCACCTCAGATTCCTTGAAAACAACACCCTTAGTGCAGTCTGGGGTGGGAGCTGGGCCAGCAACAGTAACCCCTTAGGGCCAGAGGCAGGACTCAAATAGTATGCTTGAGGGAGCTTAGAGAATGTCTACCACCTTCCATCCCACGCCCCTTCACAGGCGAGGGCATCAAGGCCGAGAGAGACCTCTCAGCTTCACAGGGTTCACCAACTGCAAACAAGGTTGGAACCTTACAAGTTTCCTGACCTGGTTCTCTTTCTTCAGGCTGGTCGCTACCAACCGCACAGAAAGTCACGAAGGTACCAAGTTGCTCCACACTGCCCTGCTTTCAGCCTCGCCCAGGCGAGGGTTCTTCTGGTGAGGACTAGTCCTGTGCCCTAGCTCTGGGCTGACCCCGCGGCCTGGCTGCCAGAGGATGGATGCTTCAGCCTGCCCATGGCACCGGCCTCTCATTAGCTGTTGGCCAGCTGCGGCTTCCCTACCAGTGGTACTGCTCCTTGGCGCTGGAGACGAGCCCGTCCAGACCTCGTCCCTCCGGCAGTCCTGTCATCTCTCATCCCACCCGCTGGCCCCCCAAGGCTCAGCAAGTGAGTGCAGGGGGAAAGAGGAAGAGCCCAAAGGGGAGCAAACTCCAGAAAATTTGCCAAATGCACAGCAAGACTTAGCACGTGTCTAGGAGACCCTGTTGGATGTATGATACCCACGGACTCTGGAAACCCCCAGTCAGTGCAATGGGACTATGTTGGCACCAGGAAAGTTGTACCTTTTTAGTCCAGTCTTTTCTGTACCTGCTTCTGCTTCTCTGAGCAGATCTACTATTTGTACTTTAAGTTCTAGTTAAACCAATCAAACTGTATTTATTGAACACTATTGCTAGGCAATGTGCTCTGCACCAAAGATAAGGCACATACAAGGGGCATTCACTCATCAAGCTTGGAAAACTACTGTTTTCCAGGTGCTTACTGTTAAGCATTGGTTGTACAAGATAGGGAGAAATTCTAGGTCATGTGGAGTAAGCCAGATTTATATACCATCAGTCATAGTAGCATGTGATGGTGATTCGGTCTGCATCTAGCACAGTACTTTGGAATTACAGAGCTGGAAGAGACCGGTTTTGTTTGGGAGATACAGGGCACTTTGTGAGGAGGTGCTACCTGAGCTAGAGCAGCAGAGCAGAGGACAGAGATGAGTGTGCTCACGGCATGCTAGAGGAGTAGCTGGAGGGGAGGAGCAGTGCACAGGGCAGGTGGTGGCCACGTGCTGGAGGGCGGGAAGGAGGCTAAGCTTGAAGAACAGCCAAGGGCTTTCTATTCAGTCATCCCTGGTTCCAGGCCTTGTTCTGTGGTCATCATGTCTTGGTTATGTGGTCATATTGCCTTTTAAGATGTAAGCTCCCACAGGACAAGGCCAGCTTCTATGCAAAATGTTTTATTTTGTCCCAAGCACAGTATATTTTGGGTCATATCCAGGTCCCTGGCAATGCTGCATTCAGGGAGATCTTGGCCAGAAGCTCTACGGAGGGAGTAGGGAGCAAATGATGAGGTAAGAAGAGGCTGCTGCCTCTGAACCTCCCTGGGTTTCCCTTCCCCCACCTGTGGGTTGCCATGGTTTATATACTATCTGTCCACTGATAGCCATTCTCCCAGTATAAGAACAGAACTCCTGTGTCTGAGCTGGGCACAGGCTACCCTGCTTCATCTTGCTTCTGATGTGCCCACATGGCAATGCTTCTGTCCTTGGGATGTGAGAAGAAGGGACCTACATTTGAGGATGGCCCAACATGGAACGTAAGACCACTCCCTGCCCGTTCCCTCTTCTTGCAGGAGGGGTTGAGACCACCAGAGAAGTGCCTGGGACACAGCGGTGAGCGGCTGGGTTTATCTGCTTGGTCCGGCTGGTCAGCTAGGTTGTGCCCTGTGGTTGCTTACCATCTGCCCAGACACAACCCTTCCTAACCATCCCAGAGTTTAGAGAACACAGTTTGTCTTGGCTGTAATGGGCCAGACCTGAGGAAGTGATCCTAGTTGGAAAGCTTTTATACAACTGTAAGTATGGGATGTGCTGAACCCAGTTGAACCGCATTAAAATGCCATGACAGAGTGTGTATTTCCATTTCATGTTTGAATGTTTAAATTCATATGAAAAATGTAAGCCCTGAGGCACAGTAACTGGCAGGGTCCGGGCCACGATGCCAGAATGAAGGGTGTTCAGTGGTGACAATGATGTGGATAGGACAGGTTGACTCTGAAGGGTATGAGAGGTCCCAGCTCCGCAGGGATATCCCACACGGTTGGGGGTGCTTCCTACTCTGCTGACTCACTATTAACACGCTGTGGCTTTTCTCATGTAACTCATACATGCCTGGCTGATTTCTGATCCATGAAAGAAGGAGCCCTATGACAGGGGAGGTGGCAAAGGGCAGCGTTTGGGGCTGTCCTGGGGAAACTGAGTAAAATAGGAAAGCATAAAGGCTGTGCAGGCTGTGGGGGTGGGGACAAACAGGGCTGGAGGACGCATTTCTGAGGACAAACCATGGCCCAGTCTTTCATCCCATCTGGCCCCTGGTGTGTGTGTGTGTGTGTGTGTGTGTGTGTGTGTGGCTCTGGTTCCGGGTTAGAGCCCCGTCACTTCCTCCTGCCCATTCCCTGCCATCCGCCATGGAGCCTCACCAAAGCCTGTGCCATACTATTTGCACTTTCTGCCTCAACTTTACAAATTAAAAAACAAAGTATTGTCTGGTATGTGCCAGCATCTCGCATTCCTAGGTTCTGTGACAAAACCCCTGGTCTTACATTATGTGGCTCTCTGGCCTATTACTACTATCTTTTAAAAATGATAGTCATGAAACCCAGAGAGCAGCATGAAAAATTCTTGTGCTATAAACTTAGCAGAAGATGCAAGAGTTGGCACTGGTAAGTACCAGGAAGACTATACACAGTGTGTAATGTGATGACTTTTTAAAAAGACCAAGAGGAAAGGAAGTAAAACAACACAGCAAGAAAGCAGCGACCAGCCGTGCTAGGTCGGCGGCTACGGCCCCTTCTCTCTATTCGCCAAGCTTTCGGTTGTCATTATACTCCAGTCACAAACCTAAAAGCTTATGGAGGTTTTTTAAAAACTTAAAAAAATCTAAACAGTATGGATTTAAAAAAATTCAACATGAGACTACCATATAACGAAGCAATCCCATGCTTGGTCTATATCCAAAGAGAACGAAATCAGTACACTGAAAAGACATCTTACACGCCCATGTTTACTGCAGCTATATTCACAATAACCAGGAAATTCAAGAAATGAAAACAACTGAAGTGTACGTCCACTGAGGAACAGATAAAGGGTATGTGGTACGTGTACACCATGGGATACCGTGCAGCCAAAGAGGGGATGAAATCCTGCTGCTCGCAGCAACGTAGGCGGAATGAAGACGATTATGTCAAATGAAATAAGCCAGGCACAGAAAGACAGGTATTGCATGATCTCACTCATATGTAGAATATGAAAGGTTGCTTGCATAGGAGTTAAGAGTAGCCTGGTAGTTACCAGTGAGGCTGGGGAGAACAGGGGATGGGAGGGAAGGCTAAAGGAGGGTCAGGGGCTACTACACTGTGAGACACAAGAAGCAGGCTCTGATGCTCTGGTGCACAGAGAGTCTCAGGACTGTGATTAACAATAATGTACTGTGCATTCCAAAAAGCTAGAAGAAAAGGTTTTAGGTGTTTACACTATAAATGATAAATGTTTGAGGCAACAGACATATTTAAAATGATTTGAACATGTACAATGTATATATGTATGAAACATCACATGGCACCCCATAAATATTTACTGTATATATATATATATATATATATCAGTTCAAAATAAATGTAAATGGAAAATAGATACATAAATAAAACATGCAGCATCACCTGATCAACTGGGGCTGGTGCGCTGGCAGCTCAGGCGGCAGAAGCTTCACCCTGGAGACGCCCTGTCCTCCTCTAGGCCAAGCCAGCTTCAGTGTCTTCCAGACAGCAGGACACTGCTGCTCTGCCTGAACCACGGACGTTAAGGCGTGGGAGGAACGTGAATATTCACAAGGGCACCCTTGTTCTCCATGATGGTGAGTCCCCACACACACAGTGTAATACAGTTTGGGAATAGTATTTCCCATGACTCCCAGTGCCGGGGCACCCATCCATTTGGGGGGCACACTGAAGGACCTGGTTGGCTTCTTACCCCTGGGTACTTAGAGTTGTGCCTGGCTCCATGGAGAATGCAGGAGGTCTGTTTGGTCCCTCAAAATAGGCCTGGCCCTGGCTGCCTGGTTAGCTCCCTGGGGTGTGACTCGGGGACGCGGTTCTAGAGTCAGACAGATCTGAATTTTTCAAACTTTGTAACTACTTAATTGAAGAACTACAAGCGCGTGATTGGAAAAGTAAACGGTACAGGACTTACATTTAAAAGGCAGCCTCCAGTTGTTTTTTCAATCTTGCTTCTTTGTAACAGTGTTGGCGTTTGGTTTTGCCAGTTTACCACCATGTCTCTGGGCACCACGCTGGTACAGCTGTCTTCCGTATCCTTGGGAGTTCAGTTGTGGACCCCCCTCCAAGACACTGACATCCACAGATGCCCAAGTTCCTTTGTAACCTATGCATGTCCTTCCGTATACTTTAAACCTTTACTCGTGTCCTCTCTCACATAAGTAACATGTAAACAGTTGCTATAATGTGTATCTAGGGAGTAATGGTAAAGAAAAAATTTTTGTGCATTTAGTAGATGATTTTTTTGTACACTAGGATTGAACCCAGGATCTCACGTGTACTAGACAAGTATTCCATCACTGAGCCACACCCCTAGCCAAATGAATTTTCTTTCAATTACTTTTGACCAGTAGTTAGTTGAACCCAAGTGGAACCTGTCAGTGTGCAGGGCTGAGTGTTCTGTTGGTTTCTGGTGGGCCCGCTGGGGACATTTTCCCCTAGCCCCTGCTCTGATAAAGCAGGACATAGCTCATCTAAAGACAGAGCTGCACCACCCAGAACCCTCATCAAAAGCACCCTGCTGCCCAGCTCTAGGGAGCACAGCCAACAGCCAGCTGGTTCAAAGTCCACTCAGCTGCATTACTGGAGGTCACAGCCTGTCAGGGACCCAGCAGGGCGAGAGGGGAAAGGCCAGGCTCTGTCGGCCCAACCTGGGATACCTTGATGGTTTGTGCTCACTCTAGTGGTCAGGCTGCTGGTGGAGATCCGGCTGGGTCTGCGTTGCAGTTTGACATCTCTCCTCTCTTCACATCCTTTCTCCTTCCCCTGTTCTTATAGCTCTCACCCTACTGAAAAGCAGCAATCCCTTTCAGCATCTGCTTCCGGGGAGCCCAGCTCGCAACCATCCAGCATCCATGTCTCTTCTCCCTGGTTCAGAGTATATTAAATACGTGTAGTGTCAAATTAACTAAATGGAGACATTTCTCCAAATTCCCTGCCCTGTATTTTTCAAGTCAGGGTAGGACATGAGGATTGTCTGTGCACCTTTGGAAGTCACAAAGGAAGCGACAGCTGTTTTTACCGTCTGAGGCTCGCTGACTCTGCTCACCTGGCTGGCGCTGCCCGGGGCTCCTGCAGCTCCTCCACGTTTTCCTCTGCTTACCTGGGTCCTGGGCCAGGTGAACTCCTTGGTGGGGCTCCTGTTATCAAGACCCCTCACTCATGGAGATCGGAGGCAGAGAGAGACATGCAGATTTCAGTCCTTCCTCTCCCCTGTTGCCACCTTTTCTTCTCAGCCGCCAGCTCCGCTGACCTCTGGCCCAACAGCAGACACGGAGGCTGCATCTCCCCTAGATGGTGCAACCGGCTTCTGTAATTGTGTGAACTTGGACTCCGGTCACAGTTCCCCATTTCCTGACTGGTACAGTCACTTTTAGTTCTTCTGTCATTAATTTTCTTTTTGCTTTTTGTAGACAGGGTCTCACTCGAACTCGCTATGTATCCCAGGCAATCCTCCTGCCTCAGCCTACCAAGTGCTGGGATCACAGGTGTGCACCATCATGCCTGGCCTTGTCGTGAGCTTTGCTTCGTCAGCCTCAGCAGCACTTGGCTCCCTCTCTGTGAGGTAGATGTTAACATTGCCGCCTGCCCTCTCCACACGCCTCTCTTCTCACCTCTTCTCTTAGCGATTTATTTTTACACTGTCAAGTGGGCTAACATTACATCCTGTCCTGAAACCACAGTGAACTTTTCCTTCCTTGTCTGTGGTCCATTCTAGAGTTCTAGTCTCATTCAGAGCAGTGTGTTTTGTGTGGGCAAATGCACACAGGCCTAATGAGAACCACGGCTGTATTTCCTTCCTTATACATTAAAGCAGACACCTGTGTCGCTGAAAGGACAAGCAGACTTTTTAATTTTACTGCCGCCACTTACTAAATTGCATCTTACCTCTTGTGTTGCCTCAGTTTGGCTCAGGCCCTTCTTGTTTAATGGTTTGTTTTTCCTAAAGTTTTTGATTGCTCTATTTTTTTTCTGCTTGGGCAAAGAGAACTAGGTCTTTGTTGTCATGTCCCAATTACCACTTAGATTCCCCCTCTTCCTCCTCCTCTTCCCCTTCCTTTTCTTCCTCTTCCCCTTCTTCCTCCTCCCACTCTCTTTCCCCTCCTCCTCCTTCTACTTTTTCCTTCTTTTTAATTTTGCAATAGGGTCTAGCTAAGTCATTAAATTGCCCTGACTGGACTTGAACTTCTGATTCTCCTGCTTCTGCCTCCCAAAGTGCTAGAATTATAGGCATGCACTACTACGTCTAGTTTATCACTTGCTTCTTATTTACTTTATGCATTGCTTAGAGTCCATTCTTTTTGCCTAAGAAACATTCCCCTTGGAATGCATTTTATGGATCATGAACATTTTATGGAGCATGAACTTCTACTGAGGTTCACTAAGCAACTGTCACCTTGGCACGTCCTTTCACTGGACTCTTGGGATGATCTCAGTGCCTCTTGGATTCTCAAATGCCCTTTTTATTCCCTTGAGAGCTAATCTTGTTTTGCTGGATCACATTCTCATTTAATGTGTCCATACACAAGGGATACATATCACAAATTTATGTGAGAAATAATATCTGTGTGATTTGGGCAAATTCCTAATTGTGTCACCAACTTCGTAGGGTGACTGTGAAGATTATACTTGGTAACATTTGTAAAATTCCTACCCTTATTTTTGTTTGTTTGTTTTGTTTTTTGGAGACAGGGTCTCTCTACATAGTTCAGGCTGTCCTTGAACTCACTGTGTAGCCCAGGCTGGCCTCCAGCTCACAGTGATCCTCCTGCCTCAGCATCCCAGATGCTGGGATTACGGGCACATGCCACACCCAGCAAAATTCCTGCCCTTTGATGCTCAGAAAAATTTGTTTTGTTTCTCTAATTCCACTTTTTTGTTTCTAAAAGATCCCAAAATGCTTTTATTGCTTCTGGAATAAAACTTGAATTCTTCAGCATGGCCTAAGGGCCTCAGTAATGGGATCCTAACTGACCTTTCAGGCTGACCTAACTGAGAGGTCAGTTAGGATCCCTCTTAATTAGTCTCTTCATGTACCTGTACCTTGCTAAATCTTTGCCCAACACAGCTGCGTTTTCTAGTCACTGGCCTTGACTCTCTGTTTGCTCTCCCTGGAAAGGCTTTCCCAGAGTGCTGTGCGTCAGATTCCGGTTTCTTCCCTGGCATTTGCTCTGTGCCCTCTCATCTCCCACCACAAGCTGTCCTCATCTCCCCTCTGACTTTTATCCTCTCTACTGAGTATTACAGCTGTGGCCTCACGCTTGGTGGGCCGCCAGAGGATGGACCACTCTTTCAGTGCTTCCCTGGAGCTGGGGCAGCCTCAGTGTTGAATGATTCTCTTTTTGCAGGCTGGGTAGAATCCAGATTGCTTTTAGGCAACATTTTCAGAAAGCAAAAAAAACCCAGAACTAAAACCAAAACAAAAAACCCATCGCTCCCTTCCTCTGTCCCACCAGTGCAGCTTCCTTCTTACCAAGCAGCGCCCGTGCCCACCTTAGGCAGGATCCACTTACTTGTAGGCAAGACACCTACTAGATGAGCTCTTTCAGTCAGTGGAAAATGTCTTGCCACCAAACCTCTCTCACATAGGGACTTAGTTAAAGGAACAAGGTGCACATACCCGTGAGAAGGCTAACCTTAATTCTAACCCACTCACCCACGTTTGCTCCCATCCAACTGATGACTGCATGAATGTGTCAGAGGGGTCTGGTATACTAACCACCGTGGTGAGCTTGGGGCATGGAGAGGACATCATCTCTGCCCACAGGGCTATCACAGCCAGCAGTGATTGGTTTACAGATTGTGTTCTGGTCCTGAGGGCCCACTGACGGTAGAGGCGGAACGTCTGGGGATAAGAGGGGTGAAAGGCCAGGCTTGCGCGTGAGGGTGGTGCAGGAGGGGCCCAGGAAGACCCTGGCAACAAGGCTGGGAGAGGACCCAAGAGCAGCATTTCCTCCGCCTCCCAGGTTAGCCTTCGGGTGGTCGGAGCTGTTAGGCACTAGGCCAGGCGGGAAGCTGGGGTGGGCGGAAAGGGAGGTGCTGCGGGCTCTGAATAAGAGGTTCTGCCCCACCCAGCTCACATGTCAGACTCTTCTGACCAGGTGAGGCCCTGGACAGCCCCTTAGAATGTAACCTGAGAAGGAACCACACAGCAAGGGCAATCCCTTTGCCCACTTGGTTGTCTTTCTAGCAACTTCTGTCTATTCTAGGATGGGCATGGAGGTGTGGGAGGAGAAGGAGGATGGCCTCAGCCAGTGAGTGATCACCCCAGCCGCCTCATCAGGGGTGGCCAGCCCCAGCTCCAGCTCCTGACATAGATCAACGCATTAATGCTGGAGGGAGTCACGTATTTCGGATCAGATGCTGCAGCCTATTAAAGGCTGAATTCTGTCAGTGGTCACATCCTAGGCAGGCTACCCGATGGCAGACAAAGCTCCTTTTGTAGCCAGTGGGACTAAGGGAAGCTGAGTCCTTAATGTGCCCAACTAACTCCCAGCTTTATTGATAAATTTCTCCCCGGACCTTCTCAAAACAAAGCTTGACCAAAGCAGAGCCAGGGGCTGCAGGTGGTGGCTGAGGCCCGGCACCATCCACAGGCACAGGTTCTCCTTGTCCTTGGCCACAACTAGCTCAGGGTACAGCAGGGTTCAGGCTGTGTGGTCTTAGGACTCCAGCCTTCTACTTGGCCTTTGTGCCCTCTGCCTTATCTCAGAGGAAGATTTCCAGAGAGCCCACCCAAACTAAAGGCCATAGTTTCCTGCAACTGGAAGTGTCCTTGGAGACAGCCAGTCTAGCCCTTTTATCTCACAAGATGTGGAGGAGGAGGGAGGGTAGGGGGTAGTCACTATAGAGATAGTGACTGGGCTGCGGAGGACCCCAGGCCTCCTGATTCCATATCTAGATGTCCTTCTGCTTACACCAGGCATGACTTTTATTTGGAAATGTGCACACATCAACAAAGGCAGGAAAGGAACCGGCAATTAGCTCCACAGAGCCCACTAGTGATGGCAGAAGCTAGAACAAAGCTATCAGCCTGCAGCCCAGGAGCCACTTGGTTCTTTCACATCAGAGGCTTTGCTCACACATCAAGTGGTTTTGTCCCAGGAAGGCCCCTGCCTGCTCAGCTTGGCACCTGGTCAAGAAGATCAGAATCTGAAAACCTTGTGTATTTGTAGTATAATATCCTTTTCTAGGTAGCAGCTCATGTGAGCTTCAGGACAACCCTGAGAGATATTATTACTCCTATAGGTAAAAACAGAAGTGGCAATAGGGTGCACAGGAAAACACGATTGCCAAATATTATACAACCAGCAGGTGGTGACTTGCATCTTAAACTCGTGTCTTCTGCCTCTAATGCTGTTCTCTTCTATTTTGTATCATCAGAGCACATGGGGAAAAGTGCTCTGAACACCATAAACCATCCACGAGATGGTTTTAATTGGCTCTGCCCTTGTGGCCATCTCCACTACCACCATTGCCAGGAACACCATGACTAACACCACACCCACCCACTGTCACTGTCACTACCGGCACCACCACCTCCACCCCCAGCACTACCACCCATCACCCTATTCCCGCCACCATCCTCTGATCACCAACATCATCTCCACCCAGCACCACCCCCGTCTCACTACCAACACCACTGCCGTGATCACCAAGCCCCCAACTCCGGCATCAGCCCCATCCACCCACCCAAACACTGCCATGAGCATCACCTCTGCCCACCACATCCCCTCCCACTGGCATCTCCTCCAGAACCATCGTCACACCAGAGCCACCACTGCCATTGTCCGCGGCAGCTCCCACGCCACCATCCCTGCTGCTAGCACCTTCAGAGCTGAGTCTCACAGCCTCTCCTCCACCTCAACACTCTCACACAGCTAAGTGAAGGGGATAGAGTCAGTTAACCCAGTCCTTTCATGCTGAAGTGTGGTTTGTGGGCCGCAGCCTTAGCAGCCTCTGGGAGCTGGTTAGAAACGCAAAGCTTAGTCTCACCTTGACTTATTGAACCAAGATTTCCATTTTAATGAGAATGCCAAGTAATTCTATGCACATTAAGAGATGAGAAACTGTGCTCTAGGGAACTTACAGAGCCCTCAGAGGAGATGACTTTCAGCTAGAAGCTCGCTGACCCTGATACTACAGTTCTGTCTCAGTCCCAGAGTACAAGTCACAGAGTAGCTTTCAGGCACTATGCGTCCCGTGTGCTCCACACAGGGGCTTGCAAGGCCATTGGGATAGACCAGGGCTCACAAACTCATAGGAGGGAAGCAGCGATTGGCCCAAGTTTTCTTTGCTTGTTTGTTTGTTTTTGTTTTTCTGAGACAGGGTCTCACTATGTCGTCCAGGCTGGCCCTGAACTCACTATGTAGCCCGGGCTGGCCTCAGACTCCTGGTGATCATCCTGACAGCCTCCCTCGTGCTGGGATTACAGGCATGCGCCACCATGCCCAGCCGTGACCCAAGTCTTGACAACTGAAAGTCAAGAAAGAAGTGATCTGGGTCAGAGGTTGGAACACGTTATTGCCTTTTCACCAGTGTTACAAGTGTGCCCTCTTCCTCTGCATCTCGAAATTTGGAAAGGAGTAAGATGGCGCTCCTCATCCCTGTTATATCTTCCCGTAGGGGGTGTGATTGAAAACTAGGGTGAGTATACAACCCTAAAACAGACTTTGCAGTAGAAACGCATCGCCGCTACCCCCTCCAAGTGCTCCCGCTCACTTCAGACACACGTACCCCACCGTTCTTTCCGCGTTCTGGAGCGGTTCTGGAATCCTCTTTCAGTCTTTAGCTGCCTTGATGGCCTGAATCGATTGGAAACATTTACCTTTCGTCGTGATTTTTACTTTAAGGAGGACCCGGAAGTCGCATGGTGTCAGATCTGGTGAGTAAAGCGGGTGAGGACACACTACGCCGCTTTCAGGATGCCGCCTTTCCAGTGCGTGGCACTCACGGCAGCGTTCGCTGTATTTTTGATAACACCTTGTAAAGATACTTACGGAAGACGATTTCCAGATGTTGTGGTTTGTGTCGCCCCAAACCCTCCTGCAGTCATGGGGCGGGCTTTCAGAGTTCTGATTCATGGGTGTGAGGGCCACACCGCGCCGCGGCGGGTAGTTTTCATACGTAAGGGAGCGGAAGAGGCTGCGTACCACCACTCCTCCCTTTATGCTGTTGCTGCTTCGCTGTGTTCCACCACCATGAACTGCAGCCCTCTGCCATGTGCCACTCTGCTTCACAGCCAGCTGCGTATGGACTGAAACCTCCACAGACTGTGAGCTAAATAAACCTTTCCTTTCTTCATTTTGGGCGTCAGGTATTTCGTCTCAGCAACGAGAGAAAAGTGACCAAGATGCCAGACCTGCTTCAGAAAGTGGCAAGGATGATGGGTAAGTGTGTTTGAAGGGAGGGGAAGTATTCTGAGGGGGATTAATGGAAATGTGGTTTTTACTGTAATAGCTACTTAAGAAGTTTTTCTGAAACAGGCTCTTACTATGTATTTCAGATCGGCCTTGAGCTCACTGTGTAGCTCAGTCTGGCCTTGAACTCATGGCGATCCTCCTGCCTCAGCCTCCTGAGTGCTGGTATTATAGGACACCACAATGCCCAGCTATAATAAATTGTAAAATGTAAATACTCCCCATATCTTTTAAGCACACCTTGTACGCCTGAGGCTTTGCAGATGTGTAAGGACTGCCTGAGTGAGGGCAGTAACTGTGGTGCTCGTTGGTGGTGCAATTGTGGTTACAGAGTCCTGTTGGAAAGTGCAAACTGTTTTATACAGCAAGCAGCTGTTCGGCTGCTGTGAAAGCAAAGGACAGCTGTGAGGGATGAATCATGTCTTGGTCCTGCGTGCACTGGGGGAGACTACAGCCAAGGGGTTTGGGGTACAGGCCATCACAGATGGCTTTCACATCTCAGTTCTATGGCGGCTCACTGGCTCTGTGAAAAGTTACTTGAGCAACTTGTGCAGCACTTTATCCATCTGTAAAATGGGGATAATATTAGGGTTATTGGGGCAGTCGAATGAGTTCATGCACACGACACGTCTAGAGTGGTACCTGGCTCCCAGTAAGGACTAAGTACGTGACATTTGCTACCACTGCAATTGCTACTATTACGCAGGAGTAAGAACAGTAAGCATTCGTTGAGAGCGGGCAGGCATTTGGGTTTTAAGAGTTTGGGGAGATGCAAGATTTAAAAGGAAGGAAAAAGGATCCTTCCTTAAGGTGCTGTCAGTCTAGAAGAAGAGAGAAGATGCTACCCTGTGTCAGACAGGAGGAATGCCACGCAAGTAAGACCAACAAAACCCCTGAATTTTGAGAAATGGAACTGGATCTCAGAAGAAGAGCAAAACCTCAGTATAATTTTGGGCAGTTGGAAAGTGAAAATTTTTCAGGTTAGAGGTATTGGGTGTGTGTGTGTGTGTGTCTGTGTGTGTGTGTACACCTACACACAAAAAGAAAGGTTAGCTTTTTTAAGAGAGAAAAAAAGGTTTCCAACACCTCCCTATAACCTCATTCTACTAGGCAGTTCCATGAATTCATTAGTACATCAGGCATAGCACCTTTGTTTTGGCAACCCAGCTCCCAGGATAATTGTGGGAATTCTGAGAGGCCAGGTTTTCTCACAGAGGAGGATCTAGGTGGAGATTTCTGAGTTACAGCACAGCAGGCACGTCTCCCTGTGGAATCGAGCTGAGGCTCCATCCCTAACAGCAGAAGGGCTCCGGCCTGGGGGCCATTGAGTGGGGGCTGATTTGTGTATAATGTTCTCAAGTGTAGTTGCTCTCTTACATAATAACTAAGAAAAGAAAGGAGGATATCACTCTGATTTAGAATCTCCTCCTCAGCTATTTTGAGGCCGGATGGTAAAAATCTCAGTTGTTCTGCACCCCATAAGGATGAATTGTTCTAAGGTGTTAAAAGGCTTAATCTTTAGGTGCTAAGTTTAAACTGAAATTATTCTGATGGGCTTTCAAAACTATACACATTTTTTTTTTTGCTTTGTTTAGTAGGATATTTGCAACATGACTTGGCCTTTTTTTTTTTTTTATGTCTCAGGTGCTTATCATAGGCCTTTATTGCCTTTATGGTCTCATGTAGAGGATGTTTTGACTCACCCTAGTTAAGACCAGGCTATTATTGTACAACTAACTCTTTCTCAGTACCCATGGTGAATTGGTCCCGGGACCCCTGAGGGTACCAAATCCCTTTTGTAAAGTGACACAGTACTGTAGAGCTGGGTGGTATGGTGCATACCTGTGACCCTAGCTTGAGAGACTGGGGCAGGGGAATCCCAAGTTTGAGTCCAGCCTGGCCAGCTTAGTGAGGTCATATTTCAAATCTAAAAATAACTTAAAAAGGTATGTATGGGAGCCAGGCATGGTGGCCCACACCTGTAATCTCAGCACTCAGGAGGCTGAGGCAGGAGAATTCTTGTGAGTCTGAGGCCAGCATGCACTACAAAGTGAGCTCAAGGCCAGCCTGAACTGCGTAGTGAGACCCTATCTCAAAAAGACCAAAGAAAACCCCCAGAAAAGGTATGGGGATATAGCTCAGTGGTCAAATGTCCTTGGATTCCACTCCCATTGCTACAATGAATAAAAAAGCGTAGTATTTGGATATGAGGTATGTATATCCTCCAGTACATTTTAAATCACCTCTAGACTTCTTACATTACCTAATACCACATAAATGCTATATAAATAGTTGTTTTCACACTGTATAGTTTGGAAATAATTATAGGAAAAAAGTCTACACATGCTCAGGGCTGATGTAATTTTTAAAAAAGTTTTAAAGTATGGTTGAATCCACAGACACAGAATCAGTGGATACAGAGGGCTGATTATCAGTTAAATTTTATGATACTTTCATTGGAAAAGCCCAGTAGCCTTCTGGATTTAACTCTGGAATATAAAGAGCTTAGAAGCTGTCACTACTGTCTTTACAGCAAGAAAAGGCAATAAAAACGAAAATCATTAGATATCTCAGGTCCATCAGAGGTTGAGGCTGTAGGGCAAAATTACCATCCTACCTCTGGAGACAGGAAGGACCGAGAGATTCGCTGAGACCCTCTGTCCTGCAGCAGAGGCTGCTGATTCACGGTTTGGTAGGAACACGATATGCTGAACTGCTGGAGGTGGAGTGCGAACAACTGCAAGTCCCAGAGCTGCAATCTGAGCGTCCTTACACAGTTGGAGTTTTCCCTCCAGGATCTCTACCAAGTTTTCACAACAAAGAGCCAAGAAAGAACCCCTTGTGACTTCGCCAGCAGGAAGGAGAAACTCCACTTGGAAACACACTCACGCATTCTTGACAAAGTCCTACTTTCTAGTGGGGATGATTTTTTCAGAGTCTTAACTGACCTGAGGGACTTTCAGACATTTACTCAACTCTAGCTCTCACCTAGAGAGGAAGAATCTGAGATACAGTATGTGAAGGTCATAGGCTAGAGATATAGGCTGGCAGAAGGCAGTAATTAAGCCCTCGGAGTTTTATCATGCTTCCCCTGTTCCTTGTCATTGTATAAACAGGGCACGGGTGTGATAGGCGAGCCCGTAGCTAGAGGAGCTGGAGGGTGCAGACTATCGAAGGAGGGGCTCTTAGGGAGCCCAGACACATGCAGGAGACAAAAGCAAAGGCTTAGAGAAGCGTGAAGGCTCTGACACCTACAGTTCTAATAAAGCATTAAACACAGTTCAGTTTCTGGCCAGATTAATATAAAATCTCACATTAAGACTTTTTACCTCTATTCTTATTACCTTATATATCATACCTGACTTTGAATAACAACAGACTACAAGGCATATTGATAGGTTAAAAACAAAACAAAACAAAACTCTGCAATCTGTAAAAACAAAACAGGAGTCAGATTCAAAGTCAGGTATGAGACAGATTTTGGATTTATCAGGCAGAGAATTTAAAAATAACTCATGTATGAAGGATTTTAATGAAAAAAGTAGACAATATGGAAGAATAGATGGATTATATAAAAAGAAAATTAGAAATTATAAAAAACAGAAGGGGGCTGCAGGTACAGCTGAGGGGCACAGTGTGTGCTTGGAAGGCAGGAGGGCATGAGTTCAGTCCTGGTACCAAACAGCAACAGCAACAGCAACAGGGCCCTAAAGCAAACAGCAGGAAATACTAGAAATCAAAACCACTGCAACAGAGATGAAGAGTGCCTGTGATGGGTTCATGAGTAGACTGCATTGGTTAATAAAGGAAGGAGTTTGAAGGTATCTTAAAAGAAATTTCCCAAATTCAAAAGCAAAGAGAGAAAAAAGAATGAGAGCATACCTCAAAAATGAAAACCAAACAAAGACAAAACCCCAAAAACTGGGATACCCAATAATTATAGGGTAATTTCCAAAAGTATAACATTCATATAATTGGAACACTGGAAGTTGAAAAATGATGGAATAGAGCAGAAGAAATGTTTGAAGTAATGACTGCCAGGCAGTTTCCAAAATTAATGACAGATACCAAACCATAGATACAGAGAGCTCAGAAAACACCAATACAATAAATACAAAAAGTTCCCACATTTAAGCAATTTATATTCAAACTCCAGGAAACTAAAGACAAATCTTCAAGGAGCTAGAGGAAACAAAATCACATTATCTATAGAGGACCATGGGTGATAATCACAGAAGGTTTCTTATTATAAACCATGCAAATCAGGAGAGTGAGGAAAATATTTAAAGTGTTGGGGAACAAGAGCCACCCACAGATTTCTGCATCTAGTAAAATTATTATTCAGAAACAAAGGGGAACTAAGGAAGCTTTCAAGAAAACAAAAACTGACGAAATTTACCACCAGTGGATCAGCCTTGTAAAAAGTGTAAAAAGAAGAGAAGAAGAGAGAATGATAGTGGCTCAAACAACATAAAGAAATAAAAAGCACTGGAAAGGAATTAATGGAGCTAAAATAAAATTTTGTTTATTTTTAACTGTCCTAAAATTTAACTGTTTCAAGTAACATTAAAATGATTTATTGGTTGATTATGGCATAAGGATAAGCTAAATAGACAATAGCAATGTCATACAGGGTAGGAGATGTATTGGAAACACTCTGTTACAAGGTACAGTATTATATGTGAGGCAGTATAGTGTCCTTTAACATAGACAATTGCATATTACAAACTCTAGGGCAAACACTGAAAACATTTTTAAAAAGTATAATTGATATGCTAAAAAAGGAGATAAAGTGAAATCATGTACGTACTCAGCTAAATGTTCAGAGTAGAAAAAGGGAAGAAAGAAAAAAGAAACTAAAAACAAATGCAATGGATAGAACACAACTATAGGCTTAAACCAAGTTTATCAATAATCACTTTAAATGTGAATGGTCTAAATATATAAATTAAGAGACAGAGGTCATCAGAGCAGATTAAAAACAAAACAAGACCCAAACATATGTTATCCATAAGAAATCATCTTAAATATCATGACTCAGAAAAGTTAAAACTACAGGAATGGAAAGACAAAGCATGCTAACACTAAAAAAGGAAAGCTGGTGTACTCACATTAACTTCAGACAAAGCTGACCTCAGAATAAGAAAATCAGCAAGGATAAAAGAGGAATTACAAGCTGAGTGTGGTGGTGCATGCCTGCAGTCCCAGCGCTCGGGAGTCTGAGGCAGAAGGATTATTGCGAGTTTGAGGCCAGCCTGGGGTATAAAGTGAGCTCAAGCCCAGCCTGAACTGCACAGCAAGAACCTGTCTCAAAAAAAAAAAAGAGGAATCACACATTGAGAAAGAGGTCAGTATCCAAGAAGACACAGCAATCCTTAAGGTATGTGCATCCAACAGTACAGTATCAAAATACAGGATGCAAAAACTGACACAGCGGCAAGGAAAGTTAGAGAAATGCACTGTTACAGTTGAAGACTTCCACACTTCTCTTGTAGTAACTGGTAGAGTAAATGGAGAAAATCAGAAAGGATGTAGCTGGGCTGAACAACAGTACCAATCAACTCAAGTTAGTTGACATCTGAAGAAGGTGCAGTTCAACCAACAGCAGAATATACCTTCTTTCCCTGCTCACATGGAACTTTCAACAGTATAGACCACATTATGAGCCATAAAACATACTAAACATGACACAGATCATATAAAATGTGTCCTCTGACCAGAAGGGAGTTAAACTAGAAATCAGTAACACAAAGATTGCTGAAAGTTTCAGAAGTATTTGGGGATTAAATTAAATACTGCTCAATAAAACATGGGCCAAAGAAATATCAAGAAAAGTTTAATATTAAATTAAATGAATATACAGTTTATCAAAATGTGAGATGCAGTCAAAGTAGAGTGTAGAGGGCAAGTTATAGCATTATGTGCATCCATTAGAAAAAAAGAGATATTTAAAGATATAATATGTTACAATGTGTTACATGTGTATACAATATGTTAGATAATAAAAAAGAAATATTTAAGTGGTCACCATAGGAATTCAGAGGAAGAAGAGAAATTTAGCCTAAAGTAAGCAGCAGAGAAAAATAAAAAATTAGAGAAGTCAGTAAAATTATAAACAAGAAAACAAAAGAGACATTCAATGAAACAAAAGCTAATTATTTGAAAAGGTCATTTGCTATAAGTTTGAGGCCATCCTGGGCTACATAGTAAGACCCTGCCTCCAAAATAAAAAAGAAGAGGTTGTTCAGAATGATAACTCTCCAACAGATAATCAAAAGAAAAAGAAAGAAGACAAAATTGATCAGCATAAGAAATAAGAGTAGGGTCATCACTACTGATCACACAGACACCACATGTGGTAATAAAGGAATACAGTGAGCAACTTGTTGCCACAAATTTTTAATTTTAAAGAGAATAGTAAAAAACAAAAAGAAAAATAACAAAATACAAACAAAGCAAAGCAAGGAAATTAAAGATGATAAGAGGTTTCAAACCAAATGATGGGAATTAACAGTGGTTGTTATACTACTGTCTTGGTTACTTTTCTCTCGTTGCTGAGACAAAATACCTAACACCCAAAATGAAGGAAGTAAAGGTTTATTTAGCTTACAGTTTGTGGAGGTTTCAGTCCTTACTTGGCTGGTTCTGAGGCAGAATGGCACATGGCAGAGGGCAAACTGTTCACGGCAGCAGAGCACAGCAAAATCCACAAGCAAAAGGGAGGAATGGCTGCAAGCAGCCTCCTTTTCTTCCTTACATTGTAAACAACCTAGCCCCACCCAGGGGGTGTGTACCTCTCACACAATCTCCATGTTCTCCTCTTCCACAGGCTCAGGATGTTACAAAGTAAGTGCCCCAGCTTCCTCCTGAGTCACTCAGCTAAACCTCTAGATTCCCCAAGTTGACATAATGTATCAACCATAACATTCCACCCCTTGTCAACTTGGGAATCAGACACATTTCCTTAGACCAGTTTCCAGATACAAAGACATGCTTATATTTTTCTGTGCCTGGCCTATTTCACTTAAAAAGTATCTTTTTTCCTGCTGTCACAAATGACAGGATTTCATTATGGCTAAGCGTATTCCTTTGTGTAAATATGGTGCATTTCCACTACCCATTCACTCAGTGACGGATACTTGGGTTGGTCCCACCCGTACCTTGGCTACTGGGATCTGTGCTGCAGTGAGCACATCCTGATCCTTTCTCTTTGGGCACACACTCAGGGGTGGGACAGCTGGGTCACGTGGTAGCTCTGGTTTTGTTTTTTTGAAGTCCTCCGTCCCGTTTTTCCTAACTTTCATTCCCACCTACAGTGTCTGAGTTCCCCTCTCTCTACGTATGCAGGGGCACTGGCCATTGTCTTGGTTTTTAATTGACACATATTAATTATACAGATTTATACAATACATTTTGATCCTGACACCACGTATTCATGTAATTAGTCTTTCTGTAACCCCACACAGTAATTGTTCCTTTGTGGTGAGACCCAAAATCTTCTCTCCCAGCTTTTAAAAATGTGCAGCACATTGTTAGGGACACAGCTGTGCACTGTGCTGTGTGTCCGAACCCCAGAATGTGTCCTCACATCTAACTGGAACTTTGTACTGTTGAACAGCCTTTTCCCTCCACCCTGCCCTTCCCGGTCTCTGGCAATCTGTTCTACTCTCTACTTACATGAGACCAACAATTTTAGGCTCTGAGTGTAAGGGAGATCACGCAGTATTTGTCTTCCAAACTCTTCCCACAAGCCATTTCCAAAGGCTCTTGAACCACATGGTCAGGTATAGTAACAGCAACGACCCCACTCCTGGTACCAAATTCTGTCTTGGTTACTTTTCTCTCGTTGCTGAGACAAAATACCCAATACCCAAAATGAAGGAAGTAAAGGTTTATTTAGCTTATAGTTTGTGGAAGTTTCAGTCCTTACTTGGCTGGTTCTGAGGCAGAATGGCACATGGCAGAGGGCAAACTGTTCACGGCAGCAGAGCACAGCAAAATCCACAAGCAAAAGGGAGGAATGGCTGCAAGCAGCCTCCTTTTCTTCCCTACATTGTAAACAACCTACCCCCACCCAGGGGGCGTGTACTTCTCACACAATCTCCGTGCCCTCCTCTTCCACAGGCTCAGGATGTTTGCAAAGTAAGTGCCCCAGCTTCCTCCTGAGTCACTCAGCTAAACCTCTAGATTCCCCAAGTTGACACAGTGTATCAACCATAACAATTACATATTGTCATCTTCATCAAAGTTGCTCAGATCACCAGATGTAAGAATAGAAGATTGATCAGACCACTAAAGGGAATAAGAAAATAATAATTGAAAAGAAATTAGAGACAATACAGAGTTTCACTAGACAGGATTGTAGGAATTCACCAATGGTTGTTATACTGCAAATTGTTGTCTTCACATAAATTGCTCAGATTACCAGATACAAGCATGCAAAATTGGTAAAAATATATAAAAAATTTTTAATCATTAACTGTTCACCTCAACAAACCGCCAGACATCAGCAGTACAGTTATGCCAGATGTATATATATATATATATCCACAAATTTGATAACTTGATGAAATGGACTAATAGTTCCTTGAAAAACATGCTACTAGGCTGGGGGTATAGTTCAGTGCTGGCAAGTGCAAGGTTCTGAGTTTGATTCTTGGTACCAAAAAAAAAAGCTACTAAAACTTACACAAGATGAAATAGTCTGAACAGACTTATGAGTATGAAAGAAATTAGCTTTTTTTCTTTTTTGTGAGACAGCTTTTTACTCTGTAGTTCAGGCTGACCTGGAGCTCACTATATAGCCTAGGCTGTCCTCAGACTCATGGCGATCCTCCTGCCTCAGCCTACCACGGGGTAAGATTACAGGTGTGTGCCACCACACCCAGTAGTTTGTTGGTTTATTTAATTTTTGAGACAGGATCTTGCTATTTAGTTTAGGCTGGCCTTTAATTCACTGGGTAGTTCAGACAGGCCTTGAACTCAAGACAATACTCCTACCTTAGCCTCCTAAGTGCTGGGACTATAGCACCACCACATCTGGCTATAAAGAAATAATTAATAATTTTCCAAGAAAGAAAGTGCCAATTGCAGGTAGTTTTGGTGCTGATTTCTACCAAGCATTTAAGGAAGAATGATGCCAATTGTTATGGCTTGTGTCTGCAAGTCTTCCTGCCGCCTCATGTGGTCACAGGTGGGGAGTCTCAAAGGCGACTGGATAAGGGTGTGATAGTGGGATTAAGGGTGTGGATCATGGAAGCCAGGCTGTGGGTGGCGCCCATTAACAGGCTTGTGGCCTGGATGGAGCACAAGGGACAGAAGGGAGCCAGGGGTGCTGCTGCTGCTGCCGCCGCCTGCTGCTTGCTGTCCCTGGGCCATGAACTCCTCTGCCGTGCCCCTCACCGTGCCACCCTGCCTCAGTGCCAGCCGACTATAGGCTGAGACCGCTACAGACTGTGAGCTGAATAAGTCTTCCCTCCATGACTTTGGGTGTCGGGTGCTGGGTCTCAGTAAGGAGAGAAGCAGCTAAGACACCACTTCTTCGTGATCTCTTCCAGAACATGGAAGCAAAAGGAAGACGTTTTAAATCATTCATTCTTTCAGTCCTCTATCAAAGCTAGGAAAGATTTTACAAGAAAGGAAAACTGAAGGCTACTATCATTCATGCATATAAATGCAAAAATGCTCAAAATGTAAGCAAGTAAAGCCCAATAATGTATAAAATTGTACAACATGACCAAGTGAGATTTATTCTAGGTACATAAGATTAGTCCAACATTCAAAAACCAGTCTGTGTAATTCACTCCATCAATAGATGTAGAGAACGAAAGAGAAAAGAACAAAACAAAAATAAGATTTTATCAATTGATTTAGAAAAAGCATTTGATAAAATTCACTCTGTTCATTAAAAAGACTCAGAAACTCCCTCAGTTTGCTAGAAAATCTGCAAAAAACTTACAACTAACATCATACTTGATGGTGAGAAATAGATCTTTCCTCCTGTGACTGGGGAAAAGATATATACGTCTGTTATCACCACTCTTATTCAATGTTATGTGGGAAGTTTTAGCTTGTGCAATAAGACAAGAAAATGAAGAAAAAAGGCAATAAAGAAATAAAAACTTTTAGGCCAGGTGTGGTAGTATATGCTTGTAATTTCAACAGTTGGGAGGCTGAGGCAGGACGATTGCTGTGAGTTTGAGGCCAGCTTGAGCTACATAGTGATGGGACTATGAGAAAAAGACACAGGAATCAACCAAAAGGACGCTCTGTGGGTCAAAATGGGAACAATGTGAACAATTTTAACCATAAAGTATAAAATAAATAAATGTCCCTGGGTCCGTGTTGCTATAAATAAATAAGTAAATAAATTAGAGAGAGAAACAGCTCCTGCGGGAAAATCTTAAATAATTTATGTACACACTCCCCCGCTCAAGGAAAATAAATCAAGGCTCGGTTTTACTTAGTCATATACATACGATATATGTAGTTATCAGACAATTTTTATTTCAGATTGTAATCTGAGTGCCTCAGATAGCTTCTGACTCCTTTATAATTGATCTTTCTGCTTAGAAATCAAATTCATTGAAATTGTATGTAGAACAAGAATAGACAGCCCCAAAGCAAAGGCCTGAAACATTTTCCTGTAACACAATTGTCATAGTTTAGACCTGGGTGCATTGCATTGTGGGGTGCTGCACCCCTCTTCGGGTTCACCCGCTGTTGCTCAGCGGCTAGGAGGTGGCTCTGGCCGGAGGAGCCGCGTCCCGGGAGTGGGGCCTCCCCTGCACTGCTGCCTTCTGCCCCTGGCTTCCTGGCTGTCGCAGTGCGAGCCGATTTCCTCCTCTGACCCTTCAACCTGCTGTTTCGCCTGTGCGCCTGCCAAGTACGCGCTGAAAACCCCGACTCGGTGAGCCGCAAGAAAGCCTCCCTTGAAGTTGTAGGCGTCAGCGACGCGAAATTGACTCCCTTCTGTAATTATCTCTCTACTTAGAAAAGAAGTTTGCTGAAATTGTGTTTACAGTAAGAGTAAATAGGCCCAAAGCGTTGGCCTGAAATTTTCTCCTGTAAATGATATCCATTTCATATGGCTTTTCACAGGACTTGGGGGTGGAAGGTTTGTTCTCAGCTATGCTGAAGCTTAAAATAATCACAATTTGCATTGTTGAAGTACTTTTGGGTTTGGAGAGTGTGTCGCATACATTATTTCATTTGAATCCCACCACAGTTCTGTCTAGTAGGCAGGGCAGGGACTTTGATCCTCATTTCATAAGTAAAGGAAGTGACATTCACAAGGGTCACTGCACAGCTCCAGTCACAGAGCCTGCAAAGTGGCCGGATGACCAAGTTCCATATAGGTGAAGTGTGGTCACCTGCTTTCAAAAGAACCAGAGTTTAAAACAAAATCACGTTCTTTTAAATATCTGCTTGAAGCTTTTGAGGTTTGGGGTTTGCTGTGGTCTTAGACACAGAGATGGACATCCTACTCAAGACAGCTAGGAAAGGGCCTAATCCCCCTTCAGTCTGTGAGGTGTTGGCAACCCTGAGCTCTTCCCAGGGCAGAGAGAACCTGGCTCAGTCCTGTCTTGGGTCTGGAAAGAGCCCCTCCTCCTGATGCAGGGTTCTCTCAGGCCTCCACCCTTATCCAGGTGCCTGACGTGGAGAAGATGGGGGAAGTAACTGCCCTTGAAGGCTCAGGAGGGGGGTGGTGGTGTTTGGGGGACACCTTCTTTCCACTGGGCTTCCTCAACTGGAAACTGGTGCTCCGATCAGGGTCCTCCAGCCCCCTAAGGAGATCGGGTCCTCACAGCCCCTGGTGGACCCCCTTCTAGCGCTCGCCTCCAGCCCTGCTCAGTCCCTGTGGAGCACTCTGTACTGCATTGGTCTTCTCAGAGGGCAGAGGCAGCAGACGGCCTGGAAGTTATGGAGTATTCTCAAATTTGCTTTCCCCGAAGGAGCGACGGGTACGTGTTAGAGGAGAAATCTTTGTGACATTCAAATAGTTAGCCCGTTGATGAGAAGTCTTGGTGACACGGAAAATAGGTGTGGCAAAGGGGCCTCCTGCTGCTTCTGGCCTGCTCCTGGGCATGCATTGTTCGCCCTGCTACAGGTTAAAGAAACTTAAACCTGATTTCCAATGTTTAAACATTCACACATTTCATGCAAAGGTTGAGATAAAATCTGAATTATCTGTTCTATTTTTTCCCCCTGGTACTGGGGATTGAGCCCAAGGCATTTGCACCGAGCTACAGCCCTAGCCCCTTTTTATTTTCTAGAACAAAAACTCACTAAGTCTCCAAGTTGCCAGGCCGTGTTTGAACACTCCACTCTCCGGCCCCAGGCTCCCAGAGTGCTGGAATTACGGGTGCGCACCACCACCTGCACTCAAGGACTGCAGACTGCAGCCAGGGTGCTGGCAGCTGTGGCCTTCACACCAGGCTCTGTCTGCTCTGACCCCCAAGGCCCAGAGAGCACCTGGAGCCTGGGGGAACCTCAGCTCCTGTGGTGAGCAGGTACTGCCTGGTCCCCTTCTCCCTGCTGGATGTGGTAACTGTGCTGTGGGCAGAATCAAAATCTCTTCAGGTCACTGAGACTTTGTGTAACTCAGTCACCCTGTTGCTGTTGATTTGGTTTTCTTGACTCATCTGGACTATTTATGTTGAATTCCCCCGCAGCTTGCTCTTTACCCACCTTCAGCAAGACAGGTTGGTGTTAGTACTTCTGACTCACCACGTTGGCTCAGATACCATGAGTGTGTTATGTTAACCCTCAGACGTTGGGGCCACCGCGTGGGGCAGGTAGGTAATCAGAGGTATCTGTTCCGCTTGGGCTAAGATTCCAGTTCCACCACCTATCAGCTGTGTGATCTTAGGTAAATTACTTGCCATCTCTGGGTCTGGTTTCCACCTATGTAAAATGAGGTCATGCATGAAAAGACCTTGGCTCTTAGGGAACATATAAATCATTCTATAAGTTAGTTAACAGGAGCTGGAGTGGTGGTGCATGCCTGTAACCCTAGCACTCAGAAGACTGAGGCAGGAGGATTGCCTTGAGTTCCAGGCCAGCCTGGACTACATAGTGAATTCAAGCAGCCTGCACTACAAAGTGAGACCCTGTCTCAACGCGCCCTCCAAAGTTAACAAGTAGGTTTTCTTGTTTATCATGTAGAAAATTATTTGAGGACCTTCAAGCACAACTTCAGTTTTTAGGAGTTGCAGAATGATCGCCTCTTTACAAGGATCTCAGCGCTCTGATTTCTGCAGAGGAGAACCCAGTCCGTCTTCTTGCTCAGTGCTCTTTCTACCCCACTGTGCAGGCCTCTTACAACTTCTCAAGAGGCTGAGCCTACACCTGGGGGTTGGAAGGTTGATTTTATGGAAGAATTTCATTTGCTTGGACTCAAGAAGCAGAGATGCAGCAGTGGAGGCCAAATTTGGCTGCAACCGGAGCCATTCCAGGCAGGAGTCTCCATGGCTCCTCTGCGAGCATCTTTTGCCCAGGCGGGAAGGGCCCCTCTGGGTACTGCAGTCCACCCACAGCCCTGGTCAGCACCCCCAGAGGAGGCCCGTGGTGCTCCAACGCTTCTGGAAAGGCCAGGATAGTTTCTGGCCCTGGTCCTGGCCCAGTGCCTCCAAGCACTCTCGGTCATCTGTTGCTGGCTACTGTGGCACGTTTCTGTGCTCCCTCCTGGGGCTCTTCCAGCTCACAGTGCTGTGTTCCTGTGCATTCCTTTTCATGTGTTCATGCAGCAGATATTTACTGAGCCCAGCGCACTCACACGCTGCCTTACTGTCTGTGCCGGGGAGCCAGGAGTGGCGAGATCACAAAGCAGGGGCCTCGCCAAGCCTTGGGTGTCCCTGTGCCGCTCGAGGTTGCGATGTTTTGGCTGGGACCTGGAGCAACTCATTTGATGGAGGCAGAGTGCAGGAACGGGGCGTTGGGCCAAGGCGCTGTGTGCGGGGAGGTGGGGGGACGTGGAGAACAGATGCGTGTGACTGAGACCTGTTGAGAGGCCGCGTGTGGAGGGTGTGAGAAGGGGGGCGGGAGGACCTGGGGCCATCGGACCTTCTGGGCTGATCAGAGGCATGTGGACTTGGCCTTGGGCGCACGAGCAGCTAGAATGACTTATCGAAAGGAAAGAGGCCAATCAGGCTTGTCTCATGAAATACCCACTCTGGGTGCTGTGTTGGAAAGAAGCTGGGAAGGGTCAAGGAAGTGGACATGGCTAGTGTCACTTCCAGAACTGCCTGTGACTGTCATTTGTCTCCTGCCCCTGAAGGTCCAGGAAATAGGCTGGCCCATAAGATGAGGGGCTGGGGGATGGAATGTAGGAAGATCCTACTGCTGTTGGGGAACCAGAATCTCCCTTGCCCAGCTCATCCAACTGAGGGGCCTAGGGCTTGGTCTTTACCGTGCTGAGGTCTCTTGTACCCCAGCCCTGTGGAGGAGGGAGGGATGTCCATGCTGCCTTGGTCCCCTTTGCAGGGAATAGAGTCAGTGTTAGAAGCTCAGACTCTAGAGGCGGATTCCAGGGCTGAATTTCAGCTCCGCCCATCCCTGTGTCTTTGGGCGCACAGGGCCTCAGTTTCTGTATATGTAAAACGGGGCTGTAAAGAAGATTCGGTGAAGCAGGGAACACCGAGGGCTGCAAGTCCCCGGCCCAAGGCAAGCGTCCCCTGGATGAGGACAGTGACAGTGGGGGCCCAGCACTGCGAGGGTGTTGTGCAGCAACAGGACATCAGTGACTGCCTCTGGGTGTGACGGACACTTCTGATGCCAGCTGCCCAGCTCATACATTCCCTTCCCTAGAGGAGACACACAGAGACATGGGCCTGTGACAGACACCGAGGCAGGGGACACACTCTGTTTCCTGTGGGCCAGACATGACATCGACATTTGTCCAAACTTTGGCCAATCAGATTCTTGGGGATTTGGAGCCAGAGCTTTCCCTAATCAATCTGACCTTGTCCCTTGAATAGAGGAGACATAAATAAAAATGGTGTGTGTCAGGATGTGTGTGTGTGTGTGTGTGTGTGTGTGTGTGTGTGTGTGTGTGCATGTTTTGGGGGGTGTGGGAAGCAGAGGGAGGAGAATGAAGCTTAGCCATGTTCTGTGCTAAGCTTTACACCTATTTGCATTGAGACTAAGTTCATTTAGCAAATAAAATAAGGAACTGCAAGGAGCAGAAGACACAGTCTGGACTGTGCTGAGTGAGCATGAAGCCTGGTCTCTGATCATCTCTCACCTAGATCATCTTATTTCTATCAGTTCAGACAGGAGCGGCAAGACACAGGGAAGTACTGTCCGGCATTCAAATATGGAATGGACCATAAATGTAACCTGAAAGGCAGCAGCACTTTAAAAAGTAAAAAGAAGCTAGGTGTGGTGATGCATGCCTGTAACCCCAGCACTTGTTTTTTTTTTTTTTTTTCTGGTACCAGGGATCGAACTCAGGACCTTGCACTTGCCAGGCACCCCAGCACTTGGGAGGCTGAGGCAGGAGGATTGTTTCAAGTTTGAGACCAGCCTGGGCTACAAAGTGACCTCAAGGCCAGCATGAACTACATGGCAAGACCCTGTCTCAAAAAAAAAAAAAAAGAAAGAAAAGAAAAAATAAAAAGATACAGTATAATACAGCTCCAGGGGATTGTACCAGGCCAGAATTATGTTTGGTCCTGGTGTCCAATGTAGCTTAAGTAAGATAGCACCGCATTTCTGTTATGTAAATGTCCAGGTAGGCCTCCAGGGCTGTCTGATGTAGCACTTTGTGGTAATATTCAGTCCAAGCTCTCCCTTGACCTTGTAGATCTACCAGAAATAAGCTTCATTTCCAAACTCTTTCATAGTCCAAGATGACTGCTTCAGCTCCAGCCAGTGCATCCACATCCCAGCCAGCAGAAAAGAAAGGGGAAGGAAAAATTGCCCAACCCCCATTTGATAGCACTTCCAAGAAGTTACACACATGCAACTTTTCCTTGTATCCCACTGGCCGAATCGCATGGCCCTACCTAGCTGCAAGGGAGGCTGAGAAATATAGCTTGTAGTCCAGGGGACCACATGACAAATTAAAATTTGGGAGTTCTCTGATTACGGAAGAGAAAAGATAGGGGGAATCAACTGGTAGTGTTGGTCTCAGGGATCAGCATCTGCTTTAACAGTGCAGATTAGAGTGGTAACCAGAAAGCTGGTGTATTAAGGGGCAGCAGCACTGTAACAGCCAGCCAGGTGTGAGTGGCTGAGTGTGTGACCCTGTAGTCTTTTCCTGGCAGGAGGGTTACACAGCCAGCACATGCTCAGATCTTTTTCCACTCCTGGGAATTAAAACATTCCTGCCAGTCTGGGGAAGCCTGCTTCCAAGGATGATGTCCCCGCTTCACATGTCCCCGCTCTGCTCCCATTTGTTGTACTTCAGACTTCAGCAGAGATTCCGAATCTGTGCTGGTTCCTTATTGCAGACCTTGGCGATACTGTAGTCTCCTCTGCAGAATGCATTCCCTTGGCACATCTTTACTGCACACCTACTGTGTGCCAGGCAGGGCACTGTGCTGGGAGTGAAGAGGGACCTAGCTCTGCCCTGGAAATGATCATGACAGCTGAATAGGGCAGAGGCTGATGGCAAGGGCCCTGAGGACAAGGGATTCACTGAGTGGGAGGAATGAGAGGCTTCCGAGGACAAGGCACAGTGAGTGCAGTGGAAGACATGGAAGGTTGTGGGGTGCTGGGGAGCAGGAAGTAGCTCGGTGGAGCGGGAAGCAGGAGATGCTGGAAAGGTGCTGTCGTGGGCACTGTAGTGGATTCCTCAGTATCCCTTCTTTCTCGGTAACTTCCCTGTTTTCCTTTAAACACCCACCCTCCTTGTACTTCCCATACACATAGGAGGAAGTTGAGTCTACCCAGGCCCTAGGGGTGAGGCAAAATAGCCCGGCACAGACTAATCATAATCTCTTCTTGTCTGAGAAGGCAAGTGACTCATTCCTACCTGAGAAACTGGAGAAATCTTGGCTGCCAGTTCTAGAGAAAGCAGCTCTCCTTCTTGCTCCTGTATTTCATGGAGCATTGGTGTGACGCCAGGAATCGCAGGACCCATTTTATCACCATGAAAAAGCCTGCCTGAACATGAAGGTGGCACTGTACAGGGTGGAGAAGACAACATCTAGGAGGAAGCGGGGGGCTTTGATTGTACTGTGGAACCCCTGAGTCAAATCTACACGGAGCCTGCTCTACCCTAAGGCCTTAGGCAGCTTTGGGTCACAGTGTGAGGCCTCTGACTTTATTCTGGGGCAAGGGGCATCCTGGCAGGTTTTCAGGGAGGTGCGTGAGCTGACTGGGCCTGAGTTGCAGGAAGTCACTTGGGGGTGCTGAGGTGAAGAGCTGCACGAAGGCCTAAGGTGTGGGCAGCGGAGCTGAAGGCACAGAGACAGAGAGGCTGCTAATGGGATGCGGGCCCAAGGGGAAGAGGGTTTGAGGGGAAGAGCTTAAAACTCTCATCCCGACTGTGGAGACACTTCCCCCCATGCCCCAGCAAAGTCGTTTCTCCTGCCCCCTCTCCTTCACTCCTGCGGATTCCTGCTCCACCACAGGCCTCCGTGTGCACACCTGGTCCTCTGGAGCAGGCGTCACACCTCACCACCACTCTGTCCCTGGGGTTGATCCTGGGGCCTGGTTGGCGCAAGCTGGGTGCCAACCTGGAGGCAGTTGACTGCATACTGGTTCCTGCTGGGCTCGGTGTTAGCTGCACGTGCCCCCCTTTTAGTCATCTGTTTCAGAAGCAGATTCCAAAAGCTGCAGCCCCAATACCCAGCTTCCTGGTTGGCAGGTGCCAGGAGCCCAAGTGCCAGACATCAGGGAGCTGGTTACTGGGAACAGGCCTGGGCGGTGGTGTCAGCCAAGTCGGCAGGGTCCTGGGCGCGTATGAGAGGTGCATGTATGCCCTAGAAACCCTCACAACAGCCCTCTGCAGGAAGCAGAAGCCAGCCTCCTTCTCTTCTTTCTTCTAGTCAGCCCTGTCTTGCGGCCAGAAGCACGTGCCCAGCTCCCCCTGCCCTGTGGTAAATCGTGCGGGCGCACTCTCCAGTCACTGCAGCCCGGCTTCCCAGGCTCTTGTCCTTGCCATGGCTCCGGGCCTGCACTGCTTGGGTTCAGCTCCACAAAACTGTAACCCTTTAGCTCCATTCTGACGAGGGGCCTGCGTGTACCTGATACCTGTCCCCCAACTTCCTGCGTCCCTGCAAACTTTGTCCCATGAGATGTCAAGTGTACTTGGCGGTGCTCCAGGACCGGTTGGCATGGGGGAAGTGCGTTAACCTTTTACAGCTCTAGAAAGCACCCTCCTTATTCTTTCAGCCCTGGCCTCCTTTGGGTATTGGGAGGCCCCTTCCTTCTCCAACCCTGAGGTTTTCCTCATCACGGCTCCAAGATGCCGAGGTTGCCCTCCGGTCTGTTTCATCAGGGACATTCCTGGTTCCCTGTTAGCCTGTGCTTCTCAGAAGGGCTCTGCTGTTCAGCTGTCCTCTGCCCTAGCCTTAGGTTGTTTTCCCTGTCACCACGGCAGGGACTGAGGCTGGAACCGGGGAAGGCGGGGCGGGGAGGAGGGACAAGTGGAAGACCACAGCAGCCTGCAGCCTGACTGCCCGGAGAGGAAGAGAGAGGCTGAGTGTGCCAGGGAAGCGAGAGGCGTTTCTGCTTCACATTGTTCTATTTTGGCTTTGGTTTGTTACTGGGGGTGACGAGAAATGCGCTGAAGGCCACCTTCCCCAGTGCAGTCTCAGCTAAAGCAGTCCCTCCCCCACCCTTGCTGATCCTGAGGGGAACTTCAGATCCCAGATCCAATCAGTAAAACTCTCAAAAGAGCTTCCACTTATTTCCACCTCACTTCATGGAAAAGCCTGCTCAGTCAGTGGGACGATGTGACCCAGCGCCACCCAAGATCCAGCAAGGAAGATGCCCACATCCACACCCACCACTCCAGATGGTCCGCCCAGGGCCCAGGGCCCCATGTTTTCTGCTCACATAGCCCAAGCTCCCTTCCAGGGCCCATATGGCTTCTTCACAGGGTCCACTCAACGTTGCCAGTGTGGCAGTGGATAGGACACAGAGCTGCAGGCTGGTGCCTGGCATATGCATGTGAGAAGGACCCTGGCTGAGGGTAGGGACCCAAGAGGGCCAGGGCCCAAGCTGGGGCTGTTTCTCCCCTTGCTGTCACCTGAGCAGTTGGGAAATGCTCCACACACCTCCACGCAAATGCTCCCGTGCTCTGGGAGTCCATGAAAACTTTTCACATGCGCAGTCAGGGCAGAAGAAATGGCAGGGAGGCAATTTGGTGTTCTCTCAATTGTTTCTGGTTGTCTAGAAGTTAATGCTCCGTCATCATGACAAATACCTGAAGAAAATCAGCCTCTCAGGAGGAAAGGTCTCCCTGGCCCACGGTCTCAGTCCAAGGCCCACTGGCGCTGCGTGTTTTGGGGCTGTAGGGAGGTAGAGGAGCATGACCGGGAGCTGTAGCAGAGCTAGCTTCTCACCCATGGCGGGGAAGCAAAGACAGAGAAGGGGCGGGGGCCCCGGATCCCCTTCAAGGCCATGTTCCTCATGACCTAACTTCCTTCCTGGGGCCCTGTCTCCTAAAATTTCCATACCCCATCAGCAGCCATGCAGGTCGGTCACTAAGACTTTAGCATGCAGGATTTGGGGCAACACTGAAGGTTCAAAGCACAGCATCTAGCTTCCAGATCCCCTCCTGTGTCTGATGGCATCTCACCCAGTACAAGGGCGTTTCTGAGAAACAGCAGGGAAATGAGCTCACATCCCAGCACCAAAGACAAAGGTGCTAAGAACGTGCAGCAGCACATGTTGCTGGGCACCTCCCCTGAGGTGGACTCTCCCTTTCTTCTTTGGAAAGAGAACATCCAATTTTAGCTAGGTACTTGACTACCCATGTCAAAGACCCTTTTCTGCTAGCTCTGGCCAAGTGACCAAGCTTCTTTTTTTTTTTTTTTTTGGCGGTACCAGGGATCTAACTCAGGACCTTGTGCTTGCCAGGCAGGCACTTACTCCACTGAGCTACATCTCCAGCCCCTAAGTGATCAAGTTTCAACCATTGAAATGTAAGTATTATGCAATTTTCAGGAAGTGGTTATACAGAGAGGGGTCATCATTCTTGCCCTTTTTTCTTTCCTGATAGCTGGAATATGGACTTGATGGCAGACACTTAAGCAGCAGTGTTGGTCCACAAGGCAGCATGCAAGGATAGAATTGATTTTCAGAGCAGCCCTGCACAACTGGCCTTCCATTTTTTTTTCTTTTGCACAGAAAAAGGTAAATTTCTATTTTGTTTTTGCCACAAGTATTTTGAGTTTTCTATCACACAGAATAGAACCCAAGCCTGAATGGCACGTATGTCTTCCCAGCTTCTCGTGAAGAGAGGTAAGGCATGTGAGCAGACTAGTGCAAGACAGGCTCTTTGGCACTGGGTGTCCAGTGGTGGGGTGTGGAGGGAGCAGGGTGAATTACTCAGTACTTGGTGGCAGCACCAAGGCCTCACTAGACTATTTTTTAAATTATTTTTGCTGCATCGTCTCAACCTTGTCCTCTATATTACCTGATGATTCTGAGGTTCCTGATGTCCTACTTATACGTCTCTTTCTGCTTAGATCTGCCAGGGTGGGTCAGTAGTGCACAGTCTTAATCGCTGTCAAGAATGCCTTTTAGAGGCAGGTGTGGTGAAGCAAACCTGTAATCCCAGTGCTCCAGAGGCCGAGGCAGGAGGATCTCCTTGAATTTGAGGCTAGCCTGGGTTACATAGTGAATTCAAGGTCAGCCTGGACTACATAGTGAGACCCTGTCTCAGAAGAACATGCCTTTCAATAGCAAGTTCCCCAAGGAGGTTGGCTCTGCCATCAAAGCCATCCACTGACTAATCTGTTAACTGAAACAGCGTGAAGCACGAGTTCCATCTAAAAGTCAGAATTTTCTAACACCTCTGTCTCTAAAGATGTTTCTGGCAGAGGCTCAGTTGGCTTCTTCAGAATATTTGGTGTCTCTTGTCGTAGGGATATGCGCCGTCTGCTAGTAGAAGCCATCCTATTTTGGGGGGCTGCTGGCAACCAGAATTAAATATAGGTCTGACTACATTAATCCAAAGCTCAGTTAGAGGTATGTTCAAAGGACATGTATCCTGAGAGGTCATTTATACAGCACCCACAGCTCTTCAGAAAATCACCAGGAACTAGAAAAGGGATAAAACCCAAAACAAAATAAACAAAGAAACAACATCCTCAAAGCAAAACAAAACACAAAAAGATTGTTCACAGCCGAAATCAGTATCACAGAATTCATCACCTAGAGTTCACACACTTTCTCCAGAGTGAGTCATCCTGTCCTACTTCAGCGCCACTTAGTCTGGGTGTTGCCCGCTGTTCCATGGAGAACAGACTGAGGACTACCCCCAGGGCAGACTTGAGGGGTCTTCTCTGAAGGGGAGAGGGCAGTGTTGCTATGGTCTGAACTCTGCTGGAAACCAGAAGACTCAGTAGTTTGAGCTAAAGTCAGACAAACCTAGGACAAGTAGACCAGATTTCCCAGTGCCTGGACCCGCTCAGTGTAGTAGTCATTGCTGTGTTACAGCTCAGTCCCTGCCTGGGGAAGTGAGTGTCCCAGGACACTGCTGGCATCACGAAAAGCAAATGCTATGGCTTAGATCTAGAATGCGCCCCCAGGGCCTCGAGCTCGGAGAGGGGGCTGTTGAAAGGTGATTGGATCGGGAGGGCACTGTACTCACCCATCCACGGAGCAGCCCATTCCCGTGTCCTTACTTCACCGAGCCGCTTGGAGGTGGGGCTGGTCAGAAGAGGCCGGTCCCTGGGCTGTGGCCTGGAAGGGTGCATTCTTGTTCCTGTTCCTCCCTTAGGTCTCTACTGTCTGTTTGCCATGCTATGAGAGCTCTTCTCTGCCAGGCCCTTCAGCAATGCCATTTCTGCCTTGAAGCCAACGACAGACTCAACCCACTGAAACCATAGCCAAGATGACCCTTGCCTTCTTTAGGTTGCGGGTGTTGGGTGCTCTCTTCTAGGGAAGGGAAAATGGCCAATGCAGCTAGCAAAAACCAACTAGCAGGACAGAGCCCTGCACCAGGGAACGCGTGCAGCAACAGGGTTCTTTCGCACTCGGGAAACTGGTTCAGTGGCAGCTTTCAAAGCTGAGCACACACAGGGCCCTTGGTCCAGCAGCTCCACATTTGTGTACAGAGAGGAACTCTTGTGATGGTCAGAGGGGCCACATACCGGAAAATTCACGGAGTACTGCCAAAACCACACCCAGGATCTGGAGGCAGATTTACTTACCTCAACGGGCACTGATCAGGGTCATTCCCAGAAAATCAGGCTCCAGTCTCTGGTGGTTTAGGGCTCTTATGTGATGCACAGCCTGGCAGTTCTGATTCACAAGCAGGGTGAAGTAATCTGTTACAAGGATAGATTAGTGACCATCAGTTCATGAAACTTGGTACAACTGTACAGTCAGGCGTGTTTTCTAAAGCATTTTCAAGTTTATCAAAGAAAGGAAAGAAAACTCAGATAAAAATTAATGCCATATACAAATAAATATATGGGAAAATGTTCAACATCATTAGTAGTTCGAGAAATATAAATTAAAACAACATTGAGAGTGAGAATGGCCAGCATTAAGAAATCAACCAATAACAAATGCTGGCGAGGCTGTGGAGAAATAGGAACGCTTCTCCACTGCTGGTGGGAATGCAGACTGGTGAAACCACTGTGCAGATCGGTTTGGAGATTTCTCAGCAAACTGTGCCTAGAGGTCCCATTCAACTCAGCTATTCCCCTTCTGAAGATCTGAAAACATCATATCACAGTGATATATGTGCACCCATGTTTATAGCAGCATAATTTGTATTGGCTGAATCATGGAAGCAACCCAAATGTCTATCCACTGAGGACTGGATTAAAAAACTGTGGAGGGCTGGGGATATAGCTCAGTGGAATAAGTGCCTGCCTAGCAAGCACAGGGTCCTGAGTTCGATCCCCAGTACCGCCAAAAAAAAAAAAAATCAGACCACAGATTTTAAGGGGCTGGGGATATAGCTCAGTGGAATAAGCGCTTGCCTAGCAAGCGCAGGGTCCTGAGTTTGATCCCCAGTACCGCAAAAAAAAAAAAAACCACCAAAAAACTGTGGCATTTTTATTTTTATTTTTTATTTTTTTTATTTTTATTTTTATTTTTTTCCGGTACCGGGGATCGAACTCACGACCTTAGTGCTTAGCAGGCAAGCACTTACACCACTGAGCTATATCTCCAGTCCTGTGGCATTTTTATACAATGGAATACTGCTCAGCTATAAAGACAGTCTTGAGGCTTTTATAGGTAAATGGTCATAACTAGAGACCATACTCATAAATGAAATGAATCAGAGGTGCATGCCTAAGTAGCATATTGTATCACTGGTGTAGGAACCTGAAAGTGTGAATACAAATTAGGAGCTTTTGAGAAACAATGTGAGATGAAAGGATACTGCTCGAAAGTAGGGAGCAGCCGGGATGGGTGGAGGGAGAAAAGGAAGAAGGGGATAATTATGTGTGTGTGTGTGTGTGTGTGCAGGGTGGCTAACGTAGTTGTACTACTGATTTATGTCGCTTTATTGTAAGGAACAGTTAATGATGAGTTGTTGGATCAGTCTTGCATGTCTACATTTGTTTTCCTGAGTAGACACTTTGAAGTTATCCATATGTAATACCACAACCATCGTTAATGCCCTGTCACCTTGTCTGTAACTCAGTTTTGATTGTGCTATTCTGGTGCTACTTTGTAAGTGGCTGTGTGTTTGTTAATATGTTGTCATTCTTTTATTTTTTAAAATAAAAAAGTTAATGCCAAATAGAAATAAAGTTACAAAAAATGAGTAAAGGATAAAGAAATCAACAGAAAAACCCCTGACTCCCAAATGGTAATTGTAACGACAGCAAAAGCATTCAGCACTCGGAGGTGGACACGTGGGGCGGGTGCGGCAGCAGAGCTCGGACACTGACAGTCCCGTTACTGAGGAGGGCTGGAGAGGGGGAGCACGCTGGAAAAACACTTGACCTCCGTAACTGACCTGAAATGTTGAGAACACAAAGACAGAGCGGAGCTCAGAATATTGTCTCTATAATAAAAACGACTCCAATAGTTACTGAGTATTGCTAATCCAAAAGTGTTTCAAAATAAAGCTCTGACCATGAATTTTTTTTTTTTTTTTGGTACCTGGAATCAAACTCATGACCTTGCACTTGCCAGGCAGGTATCTGTTACAAGGATAGATTAGTGACCATCAGTTCATGAAACTTGGTACAAGCTCTATCTCTGGCCCTTGACCATGAAATGTTTTTTAGTTTAAAGAGAGAGAAAAAAAAAAACAATAACAGTAACAACAACAAAGACAAAACCAAAACAACACAAAAACAATAAAACCATACAGGATTTCAAAACAAGATGATGGGAATTAACAATGGTTGTTGTATTGCATATTGTTATCTTTAACAAAGTTGCTCAGATTACTAGATGTAAGAATGCAAGATTGATCAAACAATTAAAGAGAATAAAAAATAATAAAAAACATTAGAAACGATACAGAGCTTCACTAAACAAGATGGTAGGAATTCACCAGTGATTGTTATATTGTGTATTGTTGTCTTCAAAGTAGTTGTTCAGATTACCAGATATAAGCATGCAAAACTGACCAAGAAAAGCAATTTAAGCATTAACTGTTCCTTTCAATAAACCAGTAGACATCAGCAGTACAGTTACCCCAGCTATCCTTGTATATATATTTTCCCTTCCTTCCTTCTTTCTTTTCTCTTTTCCTTTATCCCAGTTGTTCCTCTCATTAGAGGAATTTATTTCCCTTTCACAATATCTATTGTACCTTTTGGCTTTTATTTACATTTTCAGATTCTTACACTAGGGAGACAATATGATGTTTACACATGCAGGTCTGATTTATTTCACTTATAAGTACGGTCTCTAGTTACATCCATTTACCTATAAAAGCTTCAGATTTATCTTTTTTATAGCTGCACAATTCTCCATTATATAAAAATACCACATCTTTTTTAAAATCCATTCCTCAGTTGATGGGTATATGGGTTGTTTCCAAGATTTAGCTATGACAAATTGTATTGCTATGAACATGGGTTCATGTATATCACTGTGGTATGATGTTTTCAGTTTTTGTAGAAAAAAATACCCAGAAAGGGAATAGCTGGGTTTAGTGGGACCTCTAATCCTAGTTTTGTGAGGAATCTCCACACTGATTTCCACAGTGGTTTCACCAGCCTACACTCCCACCAGCAGTGGAGAAGGGTTCCTTTTTTGCTCACAGCCCCTCCAGCATTTTTTATTGGTTGATTTCTTGATGATAGCCATTCTTTCTGGAGTGAGCTAGAACCTCAGTATTATTTTAATTTTCATTTCTCAAATGATCAATGATGTTGAACACTTTTTCATATATTTATTTGCTATTTTTATTTCTTCATCTGAGAAATGTGTATTCATCTTAGATGCCCATTTTTGGATTGGGTCTTTGAATTTTGGTGGCCTGTTTTAAAAATTCTTTATATGTTCTAGATAGAAGTCCTTTGACTAAGGGATGGTTGGCTAAACTTTTTTTCAATTTAAGGGTTTTCTTTTTACCCTGTTGGTGATTTCTTTTGATGTGCAAAAACTTTTCAATAAGAGGAGGTCCCAGTTGTTGATTCTTTGAAGTATTTCCTGTGCAGTTTGGTTTTTGTTCATGAACTCTCTGCCTACCCCTATGTCTTCAAGATCTCTACCTAGTTTCTCTTCCTTTAGTAGGTTTAGTGTTTCTGTTTTAATATTTAAGTCTTTGACCCATTTTGACTTTAGCTTAGTGCGTAGTGATAGACGTGGGTCTAGTTTTAGTCTTCAGCACGTGGAAGGCCAGTTTTCCCAGCACCGCTTATTAAAGAGGCTTCTTTCTTCTAGTGAGCGTGTTTGGCTTTGGCCCCTTTGTCAAAGATAAGGTGGCTGAGTGTGTTTGTAGTTGTGTCTGCATCTTCTAATCTGTTCCATTGATTCTCAGGTGTATTTTTTTTTTTTTTTGCCAGTGCCAAGCTGATTTTATCACAGTAGTTTTGTAGTATAATTTCAAGTCAGGGATTGTGATGCCTCCTGCTTTGCCTTTGTTGCCCAGGATTCCTTTTGCTATTCTAGGTCTCTTCTGGTTCCAGATGAATTTTAGGAATATCTTCTGTAGATCTGTGAAATACACAACTGGTATTTTAATTGGGATTGCGTTGAATCTGTACAACAATTTTGGCAGTATCGCCACTTTCACAATGTTGGTTCTTTCTATCCATGAGCAAGGAATATCTTTCCATTTTCTGAAATCCTCTTTGATCTCTTTTTTTCAGAGTACTGTAATTTTCACTGTATGGATCTATTACTTTCCTTGTTAGGTTGATTCCTAAGTATTTAATTTTTTGGGGTGCTATTGTGAAAGGTGTGGTTTCCCTAATTTCTCTCTCAGTGTATTTGTTGTTTGTGTACAGGAATACTATTGGTTTTTGAGTGTTGACTTTATATCCAGCTATGTTACTGAATTTGGTTATTAAATCTGTAAGCCTTTCGGTGGAATTTTTGGGGTCTTTTATGTGTAATATCATATCACCTGTGAATAACAATAATTTCGCTTCTTTTCCTATCTTTATTCCTTTTATTTCTATTTTTATCTAATTTCTCTGGCTAATATTTCCAGAACTATATTGAATAGGAGTGGTGACAGCAGACATCCTTGTCTTGTTCCTGATTTTAAAGCAAAAGCTTTCAGTTTTTGTCAGTTTATCCGGGACCGGGGATAATTTTTGTCAGTTTAGTATGATGTTGGCTGTTGGTTTGTCATAGATGGCGTTTATCGGAGTGAGTTAAAGACCGTCTATTCCTATCTTCTGTAGGGTTTCTATCATGAATGAATGTTGTATTTTATCAAAATATTTTTCTGCATCTAGTGAGATGATCAGGTGATTTTTGTCTTTGGCTCTACTGATACAGTGTATTATATTAATTGATTTTCATATAGTGAACCATCCCTGCATTCCTGGAATTAATTCCACTTGGTCATCATGTATAATATTTTTGATGATTTCTTGAACTCTATTTGCAAGTATCTTATTGAGGATTTTTGCGTCTATGTTCATTGGGGAGATTGGCCTGTAGTTCTCTTTTTTGGTTGGGTCTTTCTCTGGTTTTGGTATCATGGTAATAGTTGCCTCCAGGAATGAGTTAAGGAGGATTCCTTCTCTTTCAATTTCATTAAAGAGTTTGAGAAAACATGGTGTTAAATCTCCAAATTTCTTGTAAAATTCAGCTGTGAATCTGTCAGAACCTGGGCTTTTCTTTATTGGTAAGTTTTTTTTTTTATTACATTTTCAACTTTGTTGACTGATATTGAGTTAGTCAGGATTTTTATATCTTCTTGATTCAGATTTGGTAATTAATATGTGTCTAGGAATCTGTCTATTTCCTCTGTCTTTTCCATCCTATGACAGTAACATTTTCAAAGTAGTTATTGATGATCTTCTGAATTTGTATAGGATCTGTAGTGATTTCATTCTTTTCATTCCTTATTGCATGAATTTGAATTTTTCTTTCCTTTTTTTGATAAGGTTGGCTAGGGGTTTATTCTTTCAGAGAACCAGCTCTTTGACTCATTAATTCTTTGTATTATTTTTGTAGCCTCCATTGCATTAATTTCTGCTCTGATTTGTATAATTTCCCACCTTCTTTGGGCTTTGGGCTTGACGTGCTCTTTTTTCTCTAGAAATAAAGTTATCTGTGCTCATTCTGTTTTCCTTTTTTTTTTTTTTTGTGGTACCGGGGATCGAACTCAGGACCTTGCACTTGCCAGGCAAGCGCTTATTCAACTGAGCTATATCCCCAGCCCTCATTCTGTTTTCCTGGTGTCAAAATTCACCGCTATAAATTTTCCTCTGAGGACTGCTTTCATTGCATCCCACAGGTTCCGGTAAGTTGTATCTACATTTTTGTTTGATTGTAAATATTGTTTAATTTCATCTGTGATGTATTAGTTGTTCAGGAGGGTGTTATTTAATTTCCCTGTGTTTGTGGAGTGTTTGAAATTTCTTTTGTCAAACATTTCCAATTTTATTGTGCTATGGTCTGATAATATACGCAGGATAATTTCAATTCCTTTGCACTTACTTCAGCATGTTCTATAGGTAGTATATGGTCTACTTTAGAGAATGTCCCATGTGCAGCTGAGAAGAATGTATGTTCTGATGTTGTTGGGTGAAATACTGTAAAGGTCTACTAAGTTAATTTGTTCACAAGTTTGGTTTATTTCTGTTGTTGCTTTGCTGATTTTTTTGGTCTAGTTGATCTATCTCCTTGTGACAATGGGGTGTTAAAGTCCCCTGTTGTGATTGTGTTACTGCTTATTTCATTTTTCACATCTGTTAAAATTTATCTTATATAGTTGGGTGCTCCTATATTTGATGCATAGAGATTTATGAGTATTATCTCTTCCTCTTGGAGTTTTCCCCTGACAAGTATAAGTGACCTTCTTTATCTCTTTTGATCATTCTTGGTTTCAAGTTCACATTGGCTAAAAACAGAATAGCTACCCCTGCTTTTTTCTGGGCTCCTGTCACATGGAGTATTGTTTTCCATCCTTTGACTTTCAATGTGTGAATTTCCTTTTGAGGAACATGTAAGAGTTTGCTGTCTCAGTTTCTCTGGGAGCTAGCAGTGACCATCCGACACAATACCATCAAAAATATGCTGGGGGATTCTGCATTCCTGCTCTCTGGCTGGTCCCTCATAGTATCCTTGGGTGCTGGTTAGAAATGCAGAATCTCAGGCCCCATCCCACCTGCTGACTCAGAATCCATACAGGAACAAGATGCCTAGAACTCTGGAAGCCCAGTCAAGCACAAGGAACTTCGCCTAAGTCTAGACTCAGACCAGGGGCCAGATTCTCACTTACAATTTAAGGAAAAACTGATTTTTTTGTGATACTGGGGATTGAGTCCAGAGCCTTCACATAAGCTACCTCTCTGGCCTTTTCTTTTTGAGAAAAGATCTCACTAAATCACTAAGTTGCCTAGGCTGACCTCAAGCTTATGATCCTCCTGCCTAAGCTTACCAGAGTTCTAGGATCATAGGTATGCACCACCAGGCTTGGTTTAAAAAAAGAAAAAAAAAGCCCTTCCCTTTTTAACAGTCCCAAGGTTGATGCTCCAGGCTGCAGTGGACAATGCTCAGGGAAAAGACCACCCATCCATCCATCCATCCTATTCATTCATTCATTCAAGAGATGTTAGGGAGAATATGAAATTGCCATTTTATAGGCACTGATGGTCAGATATTGTCAATTTGGTATGGCCTAGCTTTTAATAGGTCTTCAGCTCCTGTTATGTGTCAGGCACAAAGCTAAGCACTGGAGATATGACAGCGCATTCAAACAACCTCAGATCCTGCCCTTATAGAGCTCACAGCCTACCAGGAGTTACCGATTTTTAAAAATCTCTACACAAACAGATGCAAAGTTATCAGTGTGGTAAGAGCTGCATGGTGGAAACCTCTGGTATATGGAGCGTCCAGGAGTTGACAGGGGTCAGGGTGGGGCATGGTAAGAAAAGTTCTCCTGGAGTGGGGAGGAGAAGAAGAGGCAAAGAAATAAGATGGGAGGGGTGAGAAGTTAACCAGACGGAAAGGGATGACAGCGAGGAGTCATAAGCGATGGGGAGGCAGAGACTCCCCTGCCTGGGTCCCCCTCCCTACCCTGGTGGCTGGGAGGCAGCTGAAGTTGGCCACAGTGCCACTGCCCTGCTGTGCAGGCCTTTCTGCTTCTCACAACCACTGTGTTCAAAGGGCTGTGGGGCTGGGGCTCCCCCATGGGAAGGGACAGGTAGAGTGTGGTTTAATGGTCCTGCCAGTCAAACGCACTCATGCCCCATCATGTGTTAGGCTTTTGATGCTTTCTTCTTGCATAGGTTTGGAGGGGACTTCTGTCAGCTCCCAGAATGTCCACCCTGATGGCCCTTGGCTGGGTTTTGCACATGCCCTTCCTACTATCTGGCATGGGCAGTCTGTCTACCTCTCTCCAGGTGCCTACTTACTCCGGGCATTGCCAGCATCCGTCCAGGAGGCACCTGTGTTCCTCCCACCCAGGCCCCCTCCCAGGGACAGGTCTGGCAGTCACCACCCCAAGAGCACCAAGTCTAATTTACTCGGTGTCCTATAGTATACAGCTGGTACTCAATAACTGCTTGTTGAGAAATACATGAAACACCCAGTGCACAGCCGGGTGGACGCTGTGGGGTGGCTTCCTCAACTACCACTTCCGGTTGCTTTCTTCCTGGCCTGTCTCTGCTGCTCAGCCTGGAAAATGTAAAAGTTTGCAGTCTCAATTTCCCTGAGAACTAGTAGTGACCACGTGACACAATACCAGCAAAAATATGGGGGGGATCCTGGGGAATATTTTGCTTTTTTTATTAAATAAAAGCAACTAAATTTTAAAAAACTATCTTGTTCAAGGTGCCATCTGTTCTCTTCTTCTTTGCCTGGTAGAGTCAGATAGCAGCCTGAAAATTGTTGAGCTACAGCACAGAGCCAGCAGCTATTTACCTCCAGGCTTGTCTGTGTTCGAGGAGTGTGAACACCTAATTAGGTGTTTCTAGGTGGATTTTCTGTTATTTGCAGCTGACAGTATGCCTGATAACCTCCCTCTGAGGATGTCATCAGGGGTGTAGGGAGAGGCAAAAAACAGAGGGTGGAACCTACTTGACTTGTCAAAGAAGAAGTCACTAGTTGAGAGTTTGTGGGTCCCACGTCCCTGTCCTTGATGCTTCATAGGCGCGGCCCATTTAATGCCACAGTCTATACAAATAGAATTGCTCTGCTGCTGCACAGAACAGACAGGTAAGGCTGCAGGTCTGAGTTGGTGGCCCTGCTCACTAGGCCAGATGTGGCCAGCTGGGATGGCCCTGCTATTTCTGCTCTACCACACTGCTGCCCAGAAGAGAAGGAAGGGTGGTGGGTCTCTTAGCAAAGTCAGCTGAGGCTTTATTTGTTGGGGGGATCCCCGGGGGCGGGTCTCAAATGTCGACTTCCTCTGATGGACTGTGATTCTTCTCCTAGTTCATACACTCTCTGTAGTTAGCAGCTACACTAGCTTTGCACAAGTCAACCACTTTGGTTAGTTAGAACAGCTCACAGCTTTGCACACTGAGGGTGCCACGGCCAGGCCTAGAGACATCCTGTGGAGAAGGCAGGTCCTTTTTCCACCATCTTCTCTTTCCCTAACTGTGGTGCCCTGTGGCACTTGTGTCTCGGGAGTCCCCAGACCAGGCAGTGACCAGCAGGGGCTCTTCCCGGCTTCTTTCTTCCTTTCTCCAAGAGCTCAATACTTTCAAGTATTCTATGTCCCTTGCTGGAGAAACAGCTTGCAGGCATACTCCCACCCAAGCGCTGGCTGCTCTGTGCGTCCCTTCTCCCAGCCTCCCCGTGCACCAGAGTCTAGTGCCGGTAGCTAGAGATGGTTCTGCTGATGAGTTGCCCACCCCCACACACCCCTTCTGGTTCTTGGTTGGGCACAAAGCATGATCTTCCTAACTGGTCCTACTGGAAGCCTTGAGACCTCGTGCCGGGGTTTGTGCTGACAGTCACATGAATTAAGCATTATTAGTCCATTTTGCAGACATGAAAATAGACTTCTACCAAGGTCACGCAGGACCACTCAACCCCAGGCCTGCTGGACTTTAAGGCTGAACTATAGCCTTCTTGTAAGAGTATTTCTCGTTTCTTCCTTCAGTTCCTTTCCTCTTGCTTCTGAACTCACCCCCACACTTAGGGATCCTGGAAGTCTCCCTATCAGAAGATTCATCCCTAAGTTTCCTTTAGGAGGCTGAACATATTTTGATTTTCGAGAGTCTTCATTGGAATGAAAAGTCTCTGGGAAGTAGAATCCTTACACCTTTACCTTATGACACCAGGGTGGGAATTGTTAGTGGTATAGTGCTGTGTGGGGACACCCCAAGGAGGATGGGGGGGAGGTGAGGGAGGAGAGAATGCACAAAATAAAAGTGTGCAGTTTGCCGGGCGTGGTGGCCCACACCTGTAATCCCAGCACTAGGGAGGCTGAGGCAGGAGGATTGTTGCGAGTTCAAGACCAGCCTGGGCTACAAAGTGAGCTCAAGGCCAGCCTGAACTGCACAGGAAGACTCTGTCTCAAAAAAGACCAAAAAAACCCAAATGTTCAATTTGTCTAGGGCTCCTTTTGTCTGTTGCTTTGAGGAGCCTGAGGTTTAGCTTCCTGCCTGATTTCCAGGGCCCTGAGGCTGATAATTTCCAGAGAGCTATTTTGGGATGGCAATTATCCTGAGACTATCTTCTCCCCACTCCAACATAGTCTAACAAGGCTTCTGGGGAGCCATGAGCTCCAAGTGCTGTGTCGACGGGGGGATCGTCAGGGTTGTGTATTCTTTCCTGCCTCAGGACCCTGACGTCCAAGCTCAGGGAGCCAGGCTCCTTACAAGACAGCTCTGAGTTTGGGGAGTGAATAGCTTCAAATTCTACCAGCCACCAGCTCCTGGTTGTCACAGCAACCTCTCCTTGAGCCGATCTCATGTGGATCGGTGTTTCTAAGACAAGCTGATAACCTCCTGGTTGACAGTGTTCATTCAGGCTGGGTCAAGAGACCCTCCAGATGAAGGGACCATCACACTGCTGATTTTGACACTTGAGCTTTTCAGGATTCAACTTAAGAATCAGTATTTTTATTTCTGGCTTGGTGCAGATGTCTCTTTGCCGACCGTGGGAGTCACCTGCCCCTTGATGTGCCCAGGGCAGGGAGGTGATAAATACCCTCTGTCTGCAGGGGGATTTCTATGACTCCCCTTCGGTCTCTCCTTCCCAGCCTGCCTTGGTGTGTGGTCTGAACATTATTCTCTTTCTCTGCATCATTTCCAGGACCTAGGTGCAAGAATCATGGTAACACTCTAAGTACTTTCCATGCCCCATTTTCCTGGTATTCAGTGACAAGTCTGAGCGCCACCGTAGGAAATACAGACGTGGCCCAGGACAGTGGGCCCCTCCTCTTTGCTGCCACTTTTACGCTGACTGCCTTGGGGAGAAACCAACATGTCCAGATGTGAAGAGCCACCCCTCCCTGGATTGAATGACCTGGAATGCATACTGATGTGTTTCCTGAAACCCCCACACTGTATTTAAAATAGCAGCAGGCTGGTCTGAAGCCCTCTTTAGACTTGTGTACTCTGTTGCTTTTTGTTATGTTGTTTGCTTGTTCTTTCTTTTGTTTTTAAAATATCCCCTTTGTTTATCTGTGATATAACATTCAGTTTCCAAAATGTCTGAAGTCCTCAGCAACTCTCGTTAAGATAACTGCAGATGCTTAAAGACGACCCAGGACCCCAGCGCTAAGACTGTCACCAAACTAGTGGATCTGGTTGCCAGGTGTCCTGGCAATGCTCATGATCTCCCTAAATTCGTGGCTGAAATCCTAATTGGACTTCAGTGGCTTTTGGAAGGGTCCTTTGGGAGGTGATAGGTTGGGAGGGAGGATTCCTTATGAATGAGTGCTCCTAAAGAGACCAGAACGCCTTTGTTCCCTCCACTATTTGAGGACAGTGTCTATGAACCAGAGTGGGCCCTCACCAGACACTGGATCTGCTGGCACCTACACTTTGGACTTTCTAGCCTCTAGCACTGTGAGAAATAAAATTTTGCAGTTATATAGTCTTCTGTTACAATACAAACGGACCAAGACACCGGGGATGTTCAGTTTGTGAGAATTCATCAAGTTGTTCACTTTTTGTTTGTATGCTACATGTCAATTACAAATTCACTTAAATATTTAAAACAAGAGTGAGGTTCCTCTCTGGATGGTGTGCCAATCAGAGCAAGGGTGCTTGTGTCCCCAGTCCCTGGTCCATGGTGGAGTTGCGGTGATTCTGACCTCACACGGGACTCTTGGGGAGTCCTTGCAGTCACCGCTGGGAAGGGCTTTCCTGTGGCAGTCTTATGGGGTCTAGTGTTCTCTGTTATTTAGCTTCCTGGAGATTAAAATGTAGGGTTTACAGAGAGAAAGTGTAAAGGCCATGTGTATTTGTGTGTGCTTGCACGCCCTTGTGTGGGATGAAGTCCTGTCGACAACTCAGAAAGCAGTTAGGTGTCTTTATCACATCTCAGCTCCAGCACATCCTAGCTGTGTGATGCCAGTTAAGTTCCTTAACCTTTCTCAACTCTAGTTTCCTCATCTGCGGAGTGAGGCTAACAAGACCCACATCATAGAAGAGCATGAGGAAGGATTAAATAGAAAAAATGTATGAAGCACTTAGCTCAGGACCTGATAGGTAGCAAGCAGGAAAATGGCATACAAATCCTCAGCCTGGGGATAGGGCTCGGCACCTAGTTTTTAACAAGCCCGTGGCTGGTGCTGAACACAGTCAAGACTGAAAATTGTCGTCTGGCCTGGCCTCTGCTCTCCTGTTATACCATGGGAGACGTGGGGTATGAATTCTCTTCTCCCTCTCTTACAGAGCAGAGGGACTGCTCTTTGGAAAGGTGTATACATGCCAGAGAAGGTCAGCTCTTGCTATCCCACAGACATGCGTGGAGCATGTGCCAGGCGCTGTGTGGGGGCAGGATGGGCGGTCAGGAGACGCTCCTGTCACTGAGCGCCAGCTGCTCACAAGGGAAATGGCTTGATGACATGCACTGAGGTGAGGGATGCTTGCATGGCCTTTGGTTTCACCTTTGTTCCCGAGTGTCTGGGCTCTGGTTTTCACATATGTAAAACAACAGGGGTGGACTGGATGATTCCTGAGGTCCTTCCATCCCCAGGACTCTCTGAATCAGTAAGTGCACCCTTAAATGTTGTGCCATGAAACTCAACAAGAAAGCAAATAACCTGATTTAAAATGGGCAAAAATCCTGAATAGACAGCTCACCAAGGAAGATATACAGATGGCTAGTAAGAACACAGAAAAATGCTTGAAGTCATATGTCATCAGGGAAATGGAAATTAAAATCTAGTGTCTAGTAGTATGGCCCAAATCTGAAGTGACGACAGCACCAAACGCTGATCAGGGGTCCTATTTGCTGGTGGAGCAACAAAAACTCATTCCTCTTGGGATGGAATGGTATAGGCACTTTGGCAGACAGCTTGGCAGTTTTTTTGGAAAAATACTAAACATATTCTTACCATATCATGCAGCAATCATGCGCCTAAGAATTTGCCAAAGGAGTTGAAAACTGATGACCACATAAAACCCTGCACACGGATTGTTATGGCTTGTGTCTAGATGTTTCCCCCAAAGCCTCATTTGGTGATAAGTGGGGCCTGTCAGAGGTGGCTGAGTCTACAGTGTATGATTCTGGGATCAAGGATGTATGATTACTAAATTAGCCCGCTGACTGGTCTGGGATAATTTTGGGAGTGGATATGGGAAAACTCACCCTGGGTGTGAGTGTTACCTGCCCTTGGGGATAGACTATAATGGACAGGAGGACGGGTGCTGTCATTGCCAGACGCTTTGCCGCTTGGCCGCTTTGCCGCTTTCCTGTCTTCTGCCCACTATGACCTATTTCTCCTTGGCAATGTCCCTCTGCCATGCCACCCTGCCTTGGAGTCAGCCAACTACGAACTAAAACTTCTACAAACTGTGAGCCAAATAAATCTTTCCTCCTATAATGTTAGGTGTTGGGTATTTTGTCTTAAGAATAAGAAAAGTAACTAAGACACAGATGCTATAGCAGTTTTATTCAAGATTGTCGAAACTCACAAGCAACTGAGGTATCCTTGTTTAGGTAGATAAATAAATGAATGGTAGTACATCCAGACAATGGACTTTTATTTAGGGATTAAAAAAATACACACTCAAGTCATGAAAAGACGCAGAAGAATCTTAGGTGCCTATTTTGAAGAGGCAGATGCCAATCTAAAAAGCTACATACCGTGTGGTTCCAATTGTCCTACAGCCTAGGAAAGCTGCAACTACCGAGACAGTAAAAGAATCAATAGCTGTCAGAGGTTAGGTTAAAAAGGGACAAATTAGCAAAGGACAGAGGATTTATTTTAGGGCAATAATTCCGTTCTGCTTGGTGCTGCAAAGAGGGATACCAGTGACTGTGCGCTTGCTGGAACCTGCAGAGTGTGGCATCAGGAGTGAACCCTAATGGAAATCAGACCTGGAGCAAGAGTGTTGTGCCTTGTGGTTCCATGCATTGTAACACATGGGCCTTCCCCTGTGCCAAGTGCTCTTGACAGTAGAAAGGTAGGAGTATATGGGAAATCTCTGTTGCTTCCACTCAGTTTTTTTGTAACTTTAATTATTCTAAAAATTAAAGTCTAAGTGAGGGGTAATAATACATGCTTGTAATCCTAAGACTCTGGAAGGCAGAGGTGGAAGGATGATACATTTCAGCCTAATGGGCAATTTAGCCACTTTAGTGAGACTGTCCCAAAATAAAAAATAAAAAAAGGCTGGGGATGTAGCTCATTGTGAATTCCCAGTACTACCTCCCCCAACAAACTCTATTGAAAATGAAGGAAAACCAAACAAATGCCAGACACAGCAGCCCATGCCTGTAATCCTAGCACCCTGGAGGCTGAAGCAGGAGGATCATTGTGAGTTCAAGGCCAGTCTGGGCTACATAGTGAATTCAAGGCCAGCCTGCACTACATAGTGAGACCCTGTCTCAAAACAAAACAAACAAACAAAACAAAACACACGAAAGACCACTGCATGATGATGATGTGCGGTAAAGCACAGGGGCTTTGGGGATAGCCTCTGTGGGAAGTCTTTGTTCTGTTGCCTAAGCAGCTGGGACTGTCAGCAAGCTGGCTATGTTTCTATACCTTGATTTCCTTAGCTGTAAAATGGAGATAAAAACAATATCTGCTTTACAGGTTTCTGTGAGGATTAAGTGAATTAATAAATCTAAAGCATTCAGTGCAGTGTTTAGCATATAGTAAGAGCTCAATCAATATAGCTGCTACTTAAAATGTGAACCTTTTAAAGAGCTGATTCTAATCAATTAGCTGTCGCTAGCTTCTGGCCATAGAAATCACTTGTGTGCAGGACAGACAGTCAGATATCTGATGGGGTGAATTCTCCACAGTCTGTGCCTGGGAGGAACTAGAGCTTTTCCAGAACTAGAGCTTTAAGTCCACACATGCTCTGAGGCCCAGAGAAAATGCCCTTCACAGGGCCATCCCAATGGATATAGGATCGACAACAGCCTACCGCATGTCTCATTTGCCCAAGTGACCTGGCAGTTGGTCTGGGCACTTTCCTTAGAAAATGAAGCACTATTCTGATTCTGTTGTTACCCTGGGGAAGAAAGTGCTACACTGTATCAGGCCAAGGTCAGCATCCAGCCTTAGGGCAATCTTATCTTTTGACCCCAGCAACCACTTGAGCACTGTCACAGAGGGTATCCTACAGGGTGGGATGTTAAAGTCTGCAAAGGTCTTGCATAAACATTTAATTATTTCTTTTGAGCTTCTCAGAAATCTTATTAGAGGACTCCATGGCTTTCCAAGGCTGAGTCCCACTCAAGACTTTTTAATTGGTAAGAGGCCCAATTGGGACGCAGCTGGTTGGCTTGAAAGCTGTGCTGGATCTATTAGAAGTTTTAACATGCTCTCCGTTTGCCAGATATGAATGGGTCCCTGGAACAGGATCGCTGGTTGCATTGCTCATGGTCCAACTTCTCTTTCCCCTTCCCCACACAGAGCCTCCCTTCTCCGAGTTCAGAGACTCAGCCTCCTCCAGGAGATTTGGTCAAAGCCAGTTAGGATCGTTCCAGCTCCCTGGCCAAGCATTAGTCTACAGGTGGGCATGTGACTCACTTCTAGCAAATGAGATATGAAGAGAGGTCTACAGAAGAGGTTTCCCCATCTTAAAAATTGTTATGTTTGAATGTGGTGGCACATCCCTATAATTCCAGTACTGGGGAAACTGAGGTAGGATTGCAAGTTTAAGGCTAGCCTGGGCAACATAGCAAGTTCAAGGCTAGACTGTACATAGCAAGACCCTGTTTCAAAAAACAAAAACAGACAAGACAAAACAAACCTGAGTAAGGGACAGAACCTGTCCTCTCCCAGAAGTGACCAGGGCTTTGAGTTTCCATCTGTCTCATTTGGTTTTGATTCCTACCTTCCCCCTCAAGGTTGTCTGTTACAGAGCACCTGGCTGGCTTCCTTTGACTCTGGCACTGTGGGCCTTGACTCACCTCTGGATGGCACCATGGCTGGATCTGATGGCACTTGGCTGCAGCTCTGAGGCAGTGCATCTCCCTCCAGGGAGAGGATGCAGCTGTCCCAACTCGAACCCCCTGGACAGTGGTCCCAGTAGTAACATTTGTGGGCTCCAGTTCCCAGTTGCTCTTGGAGAAAGCTAAGAGCCAAGCCCCAGGTCACACATGTACTTTGCTTCATGTTTTAGTACAAGAGAGGGAGGGCAGGTGATGGAGATAAAAACCTTTCTTAAGGGAGCTTTGTCCTGGAGTCCAGGCTTGCAAAGTGCAGTGGGTTGAAAAAGCTCTGTCTTCTTTGAGAGGCCCAGTCCCAAATGGGTAACTCCAAGGATGTCAACCCTTTGGTTCCCAGTGCTTAGCCAGCTTCCCAAATGGACTTAGTAGATCTTAATGGGGTGGTTAACATAAACAGCACAGAACAATTACATGGTATTTCTAGCTTTTGTCTTTCTTCTGTTTCTTGGCTTAATTTTCCTGGCAGCCCTGTGAAGAAGGTCAGAAAGGGATTATCAAGCAGTAATGTGACCCTGGACGATGTTCTGTTGTGTACTCAGCCAGCCGTGTGCATGCCCCGGTTTAGAGGCACCCTTACATGGCCTCATTTAGTCCCCACTGGCCTACATGAAGGAATTACTTCCTCCACTTTGCAGAGAGGGTAACGAGCCTCACAGAAGAGAGTGGGTTGTGAGCGTGGGATTTGTGTCTGGCACTATACCACCCTAGACTGCCCATGTCACATGACTTATCTGGGTCTCGGTTTCCTTTAATGGGACATCAGGAGGGTACAATATGGAACCCCTAAGGTCATGCTGATATAGGGGAAAGAAACTCCCAACCTGCTAGATGTCTGGTGTGAGTTTATGTTCTCTAAAATCGAAGATGAATTTTAGGAACAATGGAGGTTAAGAGCAGAATATATTTATTGGGGAAAGAAAGTTTCTGTCGGAGAGAGAGAAGCAGAAGGGGACCCGAGTGTTGCCAAGGACTCTGCCTTTCCTACTGATTTCATAGAGCAAATCCATGAGGTGAGGCGGGTCCAAGGTGGGGAAAAATTGGAAATCACAAGGTGGGCATGAGGGGGACAAAATAAGATAAAATAAGTGAACCAATAAGATAATAAACATACTTGCTCAGGCAATACTGATTAAATTGGGGTCAAATACAGAAGCAAGTCACATAGCAAGTGGGCATGAATACAGAACAGGGGCTTTTCCTGTAGGGGTTGGGTCAATGGCTCCTCCTGGCTTTCCCCAGGTGCTAGATATCTATTTAGAATATCAATCCCTGATGTTTATCCTTAGGAAGTATGTGGGTGCATTCATTTCATCTTCTGTTTTGAGATCTGGCCCTTGGTGGAGGTGCCTGTCTCCCTCACAGTTGCAAGTTTCCCATCTTCTGCACTGTCTCCTTCGAGAGCCTAGCCCTATCCGACTGCCTATAATATGCCTATAACAATGCTTAGTTCAGATTCCATGATTCTGTGGAATATTATCCCCTGCCATTAAAGAATGGCATTGAAGCATAGTAATGATCATTGTCTGGAGCCACATAAGAAGTCAAGAGAGGTGAGCTTGTCCCATGACCAGGCTCCCTTCTCACGACTGGAGCAATGGACAGTTGAGATGCTTCCATGTTAGAGAATTAAGAGCAGCACAGCGTGTGCTTGGTTGGCTTAGGTGCCTTTGTCAATCTAGCTTCTAGGCTATCTCTATTGCTGCTAGCAGCTTGTCTCTTTGAAAAAATTCCAGCCTTTCCTCTCAGGTGAGCAGCAGCTGGAGGTTTTGATGCAGGCTGGGTTCTAGGAGGCAAGAAGAGACATCTTCATTAGGGGAGGTCCAAATACACCATCTAAGACCTGACTGTCCATGCCATTGCAACATGGTAAGCATTATTCCAAGTGGACAGTAACTCATTAAATCTTTATGATAGTTTTATCACACACACATCCTTTAAACGATGATGAAACTGAACACAGAGAGGTTAAGTAACTTGCTAAGGCTACACAGTTATTAAACATCAGAGACAGGATACATAGGTAGTCTTGTTGCAGAGTCCACACTCTGTACCACTATGTTCTGTTCCTTCACACAATGCATTAGTCTTGAAAGATGTGGTCATTAGTTGAAAACTGCATATATGACCCCTGGTGATAATCTGAGGTCCCAAGAGGGTTTGAGAGAATCATGGCTGGGCAGTGAAGTCTGCAGCAGTGCTCAGTAGAATTGAAACTTTGACCTATGAGAGGAAGGAAAGGTGGGCAAAAACAAGCACCCAGGGAGGCTTTTCACAGGGTGCTTGTCCCCACACCCACGCGTGTGATGGCCTGGTGCACCAAGCTGATCTGGACAAGAGTTTCTGGCATACAAAGGAAGGTTGGTACAGTGGGCTTCTACCTGTCTTGTAACACATTTTAATTCTCCTTTTTATGCGTGCAATTATTTAGTTAATTGACTAATTATTCCTTCACTTAATTCAAGAATTGGGTTTGTCTTGTTTATCATTTTAGGACAACCATAGTTCTGCACATACAGATAATCAAATATTTATGGACTGAATGAACGACTGAGTGAAGCAATAAAAAAATTGGAGCTTGTGGTCTGAAATATGTTTTCAGTCCAAGCGCTCGGGGAAAAATGTTGAAAATAACAAGTTGGCATTTGAGGAAGTATTTGAAAGGAAAGGCAGGCTTTAAAAAGGAGGAAAGAGAGGATTAGGGAGGTATATTTAAGAGATAGAGAAACACCAGCAGTAGGAGGTGGGAGGGCAGAAATCGGGGCTTGGACGCTGAAAGGGTGCCTGTGAGCCCAGCTAGGGCTACCAAAGAGGCCCTTGTCCAAAGACCTCCCTCCCAGCCTGTCCCTGGGGCCAGCCCAGAGACATTGCCACTTACATGTTTGTTTAAATGTAAACACTCTATCTTCATTTTCTGAAGACAGCAGATTCCCCAGGTGATGAGGATGAGACCCTTATTTATTTGTTTTGGGTCTCTAGGGGTGAGTTTGTATGGGCCTGGCCTGGGGGGTTCCCTGGCACATGGGCTGAGTGGGAGTGCACTCTGGAAGGCCCTCTCTGGTTCACTGAGAAGCCTGGAGCCGCGGAGTCTTCCTAGAAGGGGCCTCCACTCCGCTTTTACCCAGCCTATACAAGGGGCCCAGTCACAGCCCCCCAGGGCCTCCCCGCCTCTCCCCACCTTACCACCAAGGCTGCTGAGTGCCAGAGGAAACGCCATGTCTGGCAAAAAAACTTAGGAGACTTTTCTCCCCTCTTCAATAAACATTTGCTGAAATAACTTTTATTGGTGGTTGTTTTAAAACATGTAGCAGAAAGAATCCTGAGAATTATTCCCATCATAACTTTCATTCAGGTAGTTCTGAGTCATCGATGTGGGCTTTAATTTCCTGGTCTGTAAAATATGGCCCCTTCCTCACTTTAATATTCTACCAGTTAGTGCCACACAAGGTACGACAGATAATTACATCTCTGCTCAGCATCTGTTTAATGAATATTGTTTAGTTGCCAAGGGCCCAGGTTGCTTTCAACATTAGCAAGGAAACAAGTAATTATTTCTTGGTCTCTGCCTATCATTTATTTAAATGTCTATTGAGCGCCAACCTTAAGCTCAGCACATGGTAGGTGTTAAGAGAGTCTTTGCATGTTAAGATATTGTCCCTATCTCTAAGTCACTTCAAGCATATCCCAATGATAATGCATATGTGAAATAAGGAGCAGAATTTAAAATAGTATATGGTTGGACGTTAGAAGGAAAAAATGCAGCATAAGGTCCACAGAAGGAGAAATCACATTGTTTTGACAGATTTGAGAAGGACGCAGCATAGGATTTGGGGTGGCTGGAACCTGTAAATGTGATTTTCACGATGATGACAAATGTATTGTCCCCATAGCATATGGCAGGGGTTCATATGGTGTTTTGTAAATATATTTAATGAGCATATCCCCATTTAACAGACAAGGAAACTAAAGTCCAAGCTTCTTAGAAAGAAGTCTGATCAATCTACAGCAACATTTCTGGGAGTGAGAGCACAGGGATTAAGAAGAAAGGAAAAAGTGGCAAAAGGCTTCATCCTCCTCCAGGGAGCATTGTGGTCGCTCGGTGGAAACATGGCTGTATGTCTGTTTACACTTCCTTCCTTCCTTCTGTTTCTTTTCTCTTTTCCAGAACTGAGGGATTGAACCCAGGGCTTTTGCACTGAGCTATATCCTTAACCCCCTAACACCTTTGAGACAGGGTCTTCATACATCAATACCCTGAGGTCCGGGCTGACCTCAAACTTGCCATCCTCCTGTCTCAGCTTCCCAAAAAGCTGAGATTGTAAGCATGCAGTACAATACCTGGCTACATTTTCTTTCTTTTTTTTTTTCGGTACTGGGGATTGAACTCAGGACCTTGCGCTTGCCAGGCAAGCGCTTATGTCACTGAGCTATACCCCCAGCCCCAAAGTAAGGTTTTTTTTTTTTTTTTGGTGGTACAGGGGATTGAACTCAGGACCCTGCGCTTGCTAGGCAGGCACTTATTCCACTGAGCTATATCCCCAGCCCCCTGGCTACATTTTCAAACTAAGCTACCTCTTTTAAAAGTAACTTGAGGTCTCTTAATGATTCGTTTGTAAGGTCATATTGTACCTGCCAGATCTAAGCAAATCTAACAAACTCATTTCAGGTCTTGTTTCTGTGTTACACTTCATTGTCCTATACATGTTTTGAGTATGATAATGGCAAAACTGATGTTAAGAAGAAGGAGTTTTGAGAAACTGAATAGTCTGATTGTGCCTTTCTTTCTTTGATATTCCAAGGAGTCATTCGTCTCCTAACCCGCTTGCTTCTTTTTCTTTTCCCAGTTTATGAATTAGCAGCATCTCCTAAGACTGTGTTCTAGACCAGCTTCTCTTTCTTCATTTATTCATGAACTCATCATGTATTTGTTAATTACTTATGATATGAAATTTCAAATGACTAAAACATCATCCTGAAGGAGTTTAGAAAGTCTATCTATAATCCTGTAATCAACTTAAGGGACTGCATATATATGTATAGGACTTGCACAGTGACAACCCTGGTGTGGGCCTTCCATCATCATATTCTGGGAGCGGGACACGTGAAGATTTCCCCCGATGACTCCAGCCCTCATCTCCCACCTTTGTGCATACCGCCCAATTTCCTGGGCCAGTCTGCAGTGATTCTTCGTGGCTGGGGTGGTATCGGTATCTCCTTCTTGCTTTGCCTCCTCAGTAACAGTGGGGCAGGTTTAGAGCAAACATTCAAGTGAGGTTATCTGTATAAATTATTAAATAACTAACTAAACCCTAAGCTGTGAGAAGTTCTGTCTTTAGGCTTTCAGAGGAAGAGAAAGACTTGGTGGATGAGGCAAGAATAGAAATAGATACAATTCTATGGTGTCAGTTCAGCATTCCTTTATAAGCTTGACTGTGGATCATTTATTTACTGTATTCCTCAGCATTCTTTCTGTGGCAAGTGTTAGAAAACCCAACTGAAACTATCTTAGCATGAAAGAGAAAGGGCATGTGTTGACTCCATCCAAAGACTACTTCAGCGTGTTCTCATGGTAGATTAAAGTCAAGGACTCAAACGATAGTCTCACGGGTATTTATCTCTAATATTTTGGTTCTTTTCCTTGGTCCTTTCTTGGTCAGACTCTTGTCACATGATAGGATAAATGGCTACTGATAGCCACAGATGACATCCTTGTATTGATGTTTTAAAGTGAATGATCTTTCCTCATCCTTAGCATTCCCATAAAAAAATTCAGGGAAAACTCTGATTGGCACTTTCTGGTTCACATGTCCACCCCTGAACCAATCACTGTGGCTTTGGGACAACTCTTATTGGCCAATTCAGGGATGATGAGGCCCTAGTGTTAATACCCCTTCAATGCTACAGGTAGTCAAAGGAAATCAAGTTAGCTACTTTTCTTATTGGTGAGACAAAATACCTGAATCAAAGTTAAAGGTGGAAAAGTTTATTTGGCTCACAGTTTGTAGAGGCTTCAGCCCATAGCTGGCTGGCCCCAAGGCAGGGTGGCGTGGCCGTGGGGCATTGCAGAGGGGAAACAGTTCACGGCAGGCAGAAGGCAGGAAGAAGGCAGCAAGGGTGCATTCAGGAAGCTACGAGTGAGAAGCAGTGACCATTTTCCCATCCCTTAAATCCTATCCAGGGTTCCTAACCCTTAGTTTAGGGCAGGTAGCACTCACACCCAGGTGGGGCAGTCTTGATCCTAGCATCACACCATGAGCCAACCCCAGCATCACAACCCTAGACCCAGCCACCTCTGAAAAACCCTATCTATGACCACATGGGTCAAACAAAAATCTGACATATTCCTCCTCTCTAGAACCCCACCTGCCCCAGTATTTTAACCATAGAAGTTACTATCTTTTTACCCTTTAAAGCCTTGATGTGTTAGGGGAGTAAAGAGAAATTTCTAGGCTTTTCCAATCAATGGTTGCATTTCTATAGGTGCTGGTTACTCTTAAACCTTTAGACAGGTTTTGTAAAATTCCTCCTTGGCAGGAAGAAAAGCTCTTCCTTTAAAAACTCACAATTCTTTTCAAATCTGTGAATATACAGTACATGCACACACATCTGCTTATTTATGTATTCACATTGGTGAGTTTTTAACAACTTTAATCCCTCTAAGTCACTACCATGTAACTGTTCCCACCCTAGGAGAGAGTGTGGGAGGCCCCTTTTCTCCTCATCCCTCATGTCAGGCGTTTGATCAAAGAAACAGTGAGAGGAAGAAATCGCCATGATATGTCGCTCATTTACAGAATATATAACAGCTAGTCTCAACTTCCTATTTGATTTCACGATACCATCCTGCCTTTCATCTGAAAAACTCCCTATGGAATATGTTTTTGTTTTTGTTTTAAACAGATAAAATATCTGTTCTTGAAAAAAAAATAGTGATAACTCCCGGATTGTCAGGGATACTTGAAAGACTGGTAGCGAGATTGGCTTGTAAAATCAAGATACCAGAACTTGCAAAATCAATTGCTCCCAGGGGCCAGGCAGGAAGCAGCTGTATGAATGAATGAAGTAGGATGGGTGGAAACGATCAAAAGAAGGCGTTAGGTCCCACCCGAGGGGACAGCTTCTAGTGGCCCATCACAGCCATAAGGGGGGACATGCTGTGGTAGATACTAATTTTTCACTCATTCCTGCTTCCTTTCTGCTCTGATACACAGGGTTACCAAGCTTCCTCACTTCTTTGAAATTAAGAATGGCCATGTGACTTGCTTTGGCCAATGAAATGCAAGCTAAAGTGTTGCAAGTCACTCTGGGAGCAGTGATTTGACTGCTGATGTTTGGCCTTTTTTCTGTCTGCCATGGTGGCCATGAATGCATTTGTGAAGTGGAGGTACAGCATTGGGCCATCACCTATAGAACTGCTGTCCTGGAGAATCACCTAGAGTCACTAGATCTTATGTGGGTAAGATCTTTCTTGTGTTCAGTCACTGAATTTTGTAGCAAAACTTAGTCTACCTCAACTATATATATGCCCAATGTTCTCAACTGTATATATGCCCAATGTTGCTAGACTTTGATTTTTTTTTTAGGAAAAGTTAGACATGCAGATATTTTGTGTGTCCATTAGATCTCTGATATATTGAAGGAAAAAAAGAATTTGAGACTGAGCTAGCAAAGCCAAATTCTACTTGCCAGCTACCACAGATGATCCCTGACTTAGGGCACAACATATGCTGTTTCAGTTTCATGATGGCAGGAAAGCATACCCATAAGACCATTCCATTCTTTACTTTCAGTACAGTATTCAATAAATTGCTTACAATTTGGTATATTCAATACTTTATTATAAAAAAGCTTTGTATTCTACGACTTTGCCCAACTGTAGGCTATTGTAAGTGTTCTGAATACATTTATGGTAGCTAGGCTAAGCTGTGTTTGGTAAGTTAGGAGTATTAAATGCATTTGACTTAATGGTATTCTCACTTTAGGATGAGTTTATCAGTCTATAACCCACTGTAAATTGAGGAGCGTCTGCAGTTGGTAAGTTTGGTCTATGCAGTTTGAGTAGAGGATGAAGCAGTAATCCCATATGGGTTCCTACAGTGCTAACAGACCGTGCCACTTAATTAGTTCTTTGGTACTCTTAGTCTTTCTGTCCATTCATTTTTAAGTTATTTTTCCTAACGAGATGGGACAGGTGAGGATCTGTGTCTTAAACTCTGTGCCACTTGCAGGCACATAATAGATTTTCAGTAAAAACTGGTATAAAGACAAGTGGATTGGTTGATTATTCGTAACTATCACTTCCTCCTTGGTATTGATAGTTCCTTTGGTTCTGGAGAATTAATTATTTTACTTCATCATTTCACTTTTTCTCTCTTTGAAAAGAGCCTGGGATTCACTGATGTCCAGTAAACTTTAAAACAAAATAATAAAAATAAGACAAAGACAAATGATTTTTCTAGTAGCAAGTCATATAAATCCTAAATTCAAGCTGCCGCAAGTAGGGCGTAATTTACTGGTTCCTTTAACCAAAAGTTCCAGAGTGCGGGGTGCTGAGAGGCGTGGCTGGGTCAGACTGAGTCCCTGGCACTCTGTCCACCTCTCCACCTGCCGCGCCTCCCCCGCCAGCTCCTCCCACAGTAACCGCTTCAGCAGGCCCCTTCCATGTGGTGGCGTGTGGCCATTTCTGGTTTAGCTTCTGGCCACTTCTTTTCCCAGTAGATCCATGAAATTCCCAGTTTCATTAGCTTCATGGGAGAGAGGACACTATCTGAGTCAGCCCACTGGCCAGGGACAGGTGGCTTAATCAGGACTTTTTTGATCACCAGGTACAGGAAACCTAAATTCAAATGGTCTCAGGCCAGGCCACTGTTGTCCTTAAAAGCCAGAGGTAGATCAGTTGTATCTTACAATACGGAGAAAAGCAGGTCACGTCTACACAGAGAAGCCAGTTTATGGCTTCTCCCTTCAGTCACTCTGAGAGGCAGGGCATGTAGAAGGGTCTGGGAGAGGCGGCGCGAGTGGGAGGAGGTCGTGTGCTGTGTTTGCAGAAATCCCATAAAAAAGTGAAAAACATCCATATCAAATAACAGGGGAGACTTCATGGATAGTACAGGGTGATGGAAGGGGCTAAAACCTCCAGTCATGCCTTGGTGCCACCCCTGTAAGCGTATTTAACTTGGGGGAATGCAAAGGTCCAGTCTCTGAGGCCCAAACCAGGCCCTGGAGAGGACCAGCTCTAACCACACAGGTTAATTATTAGTCCCTGAACGTAGATTGGTTTCATTTCTTCAAAGTCCGAGCGTGAAGTAACATTGCCCCTGTTTACTGTTTTCTTCCCTATAAATGTTCAGAGCCTGGTCTAGTGGGAGAAACATCACAAGGCAGTTTCACAGAACCCAGCTTTGACTTCCGTGCTTCACTAAAGGTATGGTTGGCCTTTCTGGGGCCACAAGATGATCACATTACTATGCAGTTTCCCACGCATGTTTTTAGGCCGTTACTTTCTTCTTTCTTACACCAGTGTTGTGAGGGAGGATGCTGAGGGTGCTGGTGAAAATGGACAGGCACTGGTCTGTCTCTGCGTAACAAAATTTCAGTGTCGGGGGAACAGGGAGCTGCACATTCAGGGGATAGCGCATGGGGCTTAGCTCCGTTGCTCCAGTCTGGGGGGGTGTCTTGTTTCTTTCACTCTGACTGATCTGCACTCCAAGGAAGCGTGAACGTTTTCTTTCACTTCCTTTCCGCTGTGGGTGATGACCTGCCCTCACTCTGAGAGGGAGGCTAAAGGTCGCTGAGGGGTCGCAGCACCGCTCCTATCTGGCGTGGGCAGAGGCTGGCTGGGCCTGGGGTGTCAGGAGGCAGGAAGGAGGTGCCACGGAGCCGGGTGCCGCGTTTGTGCCTGAGGACTCTGTGTTCTAGCCTTTGCGGAATGGAGGGCATGGTAGCTGTCACATGCCCCTGGAGTCTCCTTTTCCATCTCCCTGTCCAGGAGGACAGGAGGTGGCAGCGGAGTGGCCATGGCAGGAAAAGCCTGCTTGCTAGAGGAGGGCAAAGAACTCTGAGTGAACCTGGCCAGCCACAGAGACAGTGGTGGCCCCAGGCGGCAGCCCTGGAGGAGAGGTCTGTGCTGGCCCGACGGATGACCCTACGTGCCTTAATCCTCTGCTCATCCTTCGCTGGCTTGCGAGGTCACCTCTTCAAAGGTCCACGGGTGCAACCGTGTTGAAATCCTCTCGCTCTACCTGGGTTTGGGGGAAAGCGCCCAGGGCGAGGAAGATGGTTCAGCGCAAGCGCTGCTGCTCCAAGGGGCTCCGGACCGGTCGCCCCGCCGCCTTCCCCGCGCGCCCGTCGCAGGGCGGCGGAGCGCGGGGGATGCTCTTACATAACCGCCCGCCGCGTCCCGCTTCCTCGCGCGCTCCTGCTGGCAGCGCTGGAGGCCGCGGCGGAGCCCGGGTCGGCGCGCCGGGCCCAGCCGGCCCTGCGGGAGGAGGAGCGCGCGGCGGCTGCGAAGGTCAGCGGGTGTGAAGCGCCGGCCCCACACCCCTCCTCCCCTGTCCCCTCCTTCCCTTCCTTTCCGTCCCCTCTGACGTCTGGAGCTGGCAGCCCCGCCGGTTCCGCATTCCCGACCCCTCCCCGCCGCGGAGGCCGCTATATAGCCGGGGCTGATGCAACCCGTCCCGCCGCCCGCCACAGCCTGCGGGAGGGACGCTCGGCGGCCGCTGCAGAGGCGGCGGAGCTGGCGCCGCGGCGGCTCCCGGGCCGGGACGGGCCTGGGCACCGGGCGGCAGCGGCACGCTGCGGGCACGGCGCCTGCAGCCGGGCCCGGGTCCCGGGCGCGCCGCCTCCGCGCGCGGCTTCTGCACGGTGGGTGCCAGGGCGCTCGGGGCGCCGGGCGGGCCGGGCGGGGCGCGCGGGCACCTGGGCGGCCACCCTAGCGCACACTCCGTGCCCCGCGGCGCCGGGCGGCTCCTGCAGCCCCGGGACCCTGAGCGGGTGGCTTCCCGGCCCAGGACTGGAGGCTCCGTCGGTTCCTGGGCACCCGGGGCGCTCCCTCCTTCCCCCTCCGCCTCTTCTCCCCGGTGCGCCTTCGGGGAGGTGCCGGGGAAGGCGGAGTGAGCTGGGAGAACTGTCCCGGGAGCCGGCCGTGGGAGTGGGGTTGGAGGGTGAACGGCCAGGGCGGTGCAGGGGTGAGGGAAGCATGACCAGCACCCGCTCAGTCTTGTCCCCACCGCCGCCTCCCTAGCAGGGAGGAAGCGCACTCCCCAAGGACTTGGAGGTGTTGAGAAAGACCGAGTAGAGGGCTTCTCTATTGCCCCGGGACTCTGACTTGGCAGGGGGCGCGGGGTGTCCCCGGGCCCCTTTGAGCTTGCCTGTCTCCCACGCCACGTTACTAAAGAAGAAGGTTGACTTCTTTAGGGAACCAGCCCAGTCTCGAAGGCTCCTTCCTGCTCCTCTCTTCAGAGGAGGCTGCACCTTCCACCTGGACCCCAGGGTGGTAGAGCCAGGCTTTGCCTGGGTCGCTGGAGCTGCTAGGAGGTCCAGGAGGCCTTGGCTCTTTTGCAGGGATGGGTGGGCCACCCATGGGGCTAGGGACCAGAGGGGCTGTTGGAAGGGGAAGTCAACCAGAACCCTTGGGTCAGCTGCAGTTGTGTGATTGCTTGACCCTTGCCCAGCATGCCACCTTCCCGAGTGGCAGCCAGGGTGCTCAGGTCTGTGTCCCAAAGGGATTGGCATGGTGTGGGCATGTGCACCTGGAGTTGACTCCTGGCCTTCTCTTCTAGGGCCTTAGTCTGGGGAGCATGAGAAACTGAAGGACTGAACTGTGGGTACCTGCTTGTCCTTTAAAGCCGCATGAACTGTGATCTTCTCCCTTCCCCCAGCCTCCCTTCGGAGGGTTTAAAAAAACCTCCTCTTGCTCTCACCCTTTCCAGCAAATCTGGCTGCAACCTGGATGGAAGGCTGATCTCCCCTTACAGGTTTCTAGGGGAGAGTTGAACCAGGTATCGGATGTGAGCACAGCTTCGATGTTATAGAAACTTGAGGTCCGGGAAGAGAAGCAAGACCTCTTCTCATGCTTCTGGGTGGCTGAGGTTATGCTTGCTTGGAGTGGGTACGATGGATTTCTCAAAGGCTCTTCTGTTCCCCTGCCACTTTTGGCTTTGGTTCAGACGAACAGGCAGCTCCAGAATCTTCCTGAAGAGCCGGGTGCTGTGTGATGTGAAGGGTTGCTGGCAGGCCTAGGTGAGAGGGTCTCTGCTTTTCCTCCCAGATTGCTTGCAGCCACCCTGAAGAAGATGTGGATGTGCTGGTGAGGATGTTCCCTAGGAAAGATGGATAGGAGTCTCCCACTCGTCACTGCCGGCTTCTGCAGCCGGAGGGAATGCTCCTTCTGGGTCTGTTGCTCTCTCTCCCACCTGTCTGCAGGACGCGTGGCATCTTTTCCAGCCTGCGGAATCCTCCGCAGGCCCTCTGGGCCTTGCTTATTGTGGGGCTGCTGCTGTTGCAGTGGAGCCCCCGCCCTCCCCTTCGCCCTGCTGTCCCCTCTTGCTTTCCAGCTCCACTCTGGAAAGGAAGGGGCCAGCACAGGCTCTAGGCTGGCCGCTCTGTGTTCATTCAGCCCCAGCTCAACTTAAGCAATCAGAGCCAGGGCTGAGGGCAAGCTACATTCTTTTCTGCTTTGCTGCTGCAGGATACTGTTTGCTTTTTTCCATGAGAATGAATTATGCTTGAAACCAAAAATGGGAGGAAGAGAACAACAGTGAGTGCCTGGATATGTGTGTGCACATACCTATACAGGCAGGGGGAGAGCAGCAGGCACATTATTTTTCCATTTTCCTATAATTAAGGCTCTGTGGAGGTGTGTTTGAAAACAGAGGGTCTCCTATGCCTTTGAGGAGGGTGAGAACACTGTTTTGGCTGCGTCCCGGGCCATATGCAGCGTATGGTGGCCAATGAAACTGGGCCTGGCTCATTCTGTTGCTTGTCTTGGCAGTCAGTTCCATGGCTTGTGTTACCAGCTTTGGAACTTGGGGGCTGCCAAGCTCCGTGTGCCTCTGTGTGTATGTGTGTATGTGCATGCCTCTGCATGAGTGTGTGTGTGTGTGTGTGTGTGTGTGTGTGTGTGTGTGTGTGGTTTGGCCTCTCAAAACTCAGCAGAGACAAATGCTTTAATGACCCAGGCTTGGAATTTTTAGTCTGTTTTGTTACACTTATTGCTGACTGTGGGAAGCCTGGCCAGAGCCCACCATTTTGAAATTTTTTTTGTAAATTTATTCTCTTGCTGCAACCCATAGGTTTGATTCAGTTTTGAGCTCCATTTCCAAAGCTTTAGCAGGCCGGGGCAGTTTTTCAGAAGGACCAAGGTGGTCTTCACATGCTCTGTGTGTTTCTGAGTCTGGCATTGCGCTCTTAGCCCCTGTCACCAAGGACTGGCACCAAACTAGGCAGGAAAGGAAGAGAGAAAGCTGTCCGGTGGCAGCACCCTCCCAGCTTCTTCTTGTGCCTCAGAACGCAGATTCCCGGTGGAAATGAATACAGGTCATTTACTGAGCATCTACACTGGGCAGAGTACCAAGCTGAGTTTATAGACAGGGCCTTGTTGGGAGCATTTCTGTGAACGCCAGGGAAGAGCAGGAGTCTCCTGGAGGAATGTTCCAGGTCCTTCTGCGGCTGGGACAGCTGTGTAGGAATCACGCCTGCCAGTACACGGGGGCTGCTTCAGGACCCCAGTGACTCCTCTTTGTCTTTCTAGGAAGGCCTGAGGAGTGGCTCCTTCCAGGCAGCACAGGGACAGTGACTGACGGATACAAAGGATTCTGGCCCCGTGCTTTTGGGCAGGGTTGAAATCCTAGGTAGTGCATCATGACCAGTGAGCTACACTGCAGGGTGGAAGAACCTTAGGGGAAATCAAGGCAGAGTGCAGGTGCTGAGCCTCCTCTGTACCTTCCTTTTTTGACCTGTGTGCTTTCTGCCTACTTAGAAGCAGGGTGGCCCTGCCTTCTTGGGGTCTAGGGCTGGGAGTGGGAGAGTAGAGACACCTCTGGGGAGAACCATCCTCATGGCTGTGGGAAAGGGAGACCTGTCCAAAAGAGATTTTGAGGGGGCATCTAATGCTAATATCTTTATAGGAAGGAAGGTCCTGTGGTTACATTGACTTTCTACTCTGTGTGCAGGAGCTGTTCCAGGTACTTTCTGAATATTAATTTAACCCTCTTGGTAACCTTGCTGGGCAAATGACTTTATTCTCGTTTTATAGTTGAGGAAAGTAAGGCACAGAGAAGTTAGGGAACTTGCCCAAGGTCACCAAGCTAGTAAGGGACAGAGGGGGAATTTATACTCAGACCATTGTCTTGAAAACTTCCTCTCCCCTGCTTAGAGATCTTGGGGACATCCTCTGAAGAGGCCCTTTTCTGACTCCAGACCTCCTGCTCCCCACTCTTGCAGATTCTCCATTGCTGGCTCCCTGCCCTTGACCCCTAACCCTGTTCTTGCTCAGATGTCTTGCCCCCGTGCATTCATTCACTCCACGGGCTACATCACTGTCCAGTGCCTCATCTTAATGCCAGCCTTGAGCCAGAGGCCATCTGCACCCACACACACCTCACTCCGTTCTTTATGGCAACCCAAGGTAGCTGGTCCATGGCAGGGGTTGTATAGCCTCTCTTAAAATCGATGGATGGAAGATTTGTGATATAGCTCCTGAGTTTCTCTTTTAACCTGTCCTTTAAGAAAAAGACAGCTATTTCTGTTATTCCAGATGAAGAGGCTGATAATTGAGTCCTTCTAGTAAGAGTAGCCCTGTACAAGTGTGACCCACCTAAGCAAGACTGCTTGCAGACTCTCCCATTAAAAAGCAGGCTTAGCTTTGCATACAGTAAACCAGAGAAGGAAATGAGAGAGAACCAGCTGAATAAGTTACCTCTATCTTTTATTCTTTGGGATGAAGTACTCTTCATGTTAATATCTCCCAGTAGATATTTTTGGACTTGAAATGCTTTGTGGCTTTTTCTCTTGCTTCTACAATGCAGTACCAACTGTGTCCTTACAAGTCCCTGTGAAAGTCAGAGCAGAGCAATACAGACAGCAGATCTTTTCCTCAAGTTCTTTCCACTTGCATCCATCTGGCCCATTTGCCACAAGCTGGATTTTAGGGAGCTGCATCAACTCCCCCGTAATCTCAGGCTCAGCTACAGCTCGGAGTCCACTGTGACCTCCTGAACACTTTTTGTCTTTGTGCCTGGCTTGTCAGAACCCATCTTGGACTTGTATGTTCCCTAGCTTTTCTTCACTGGCGAGCTTCCCGTCTATTCCTGGTCAGTGTCCCAAATTGCCAGAGTCTCTTTGGATTCTAGGCCTATATTTTGAGGCATGAGCCTCGTTTCTCAATTTTGGTGTTTTGCCAGTGCACAGCGATTGCTCTGTATGAATCCATTACGCACAGAGACTGGTGGATGTTTATCTGCCTGTTAGACCTCCTGGGCCCTGAAGGGAAAAAAAAAATCTCTGGGTTCCTCTCCTAAAGTGTTTAGTGCATAGTTCTCCTTTTCCCACTAAATTGTTTCCATATGGAACATCCAGTCTGGGAGATGATTTCACCTCTTGTCATCTTTCCTGTGTCTTCCTTGAAGTGGGTAAGTTCCTCTGGCTCTGATTGGTTTCTTGCCACCATCAACGAGACCCACTTTTGTAGAGCCTTAAATCATTTGAAACTGTTCTATTTTTCAAATCACCGAAGTTGCTGTTCAGCCTTAGATGACCAGCAGGCTCTTTGCAGTTAATGAGGATCCAGCAGCTCTGCCCCTCCACCTTCTCCCCTCCCCCAGAGACAGCTGGGATGACTTCTCACTGGTGAATGTCAGTCCTGCTGGTGAATGTCAGTCTTGTGGTTGTCTCTAAGGAATGGCATGTGTTAAGGACTTTGTGGTTTGTATCCAAGCAGTTAGGGGCTCCCTTGCAGGGGAAGGAAAGACAGGAAGATTTTTGCTTCTACAAAGGAGAGCCCGGGGCCTGGTCCCCTGGGTGAGGTTTGGCATTGGGATAGGTTTATAGGGGAGCAGGAATTGCAAGGATTTATGGGCCACTTTTCCAAGGGGTGGCTATCCCTTGAGGAGGGGTTCCCAGTAGCAGAAAACTCATATTTTAGGAACATTTGTTCGTGCCTCATTTATACCATCTGCATGAAGATAAACAGAAGCTACAAGCAGGCTCTCGTTCCTGGAACAGGGGGTCTGGCTTCCATCTCCAGGGATGGCTTGGACAGGGGACGTATGGAACCTCTGTGGTATTTCTCCTGGATTTACTTCGGGAAGGAAGACCCTGGGGGTTATGGCCTGATAGCACGTTTCTCAGCTTCCAGAGGCAGATCCTAACCCACTTGCTGAATTTTGCTCTACTGTGAGTTTGTTGTCATTTCTTCGTTCATTCATTTATTGCAGTAAGTATTTCCTCACTGCCCTTTCTGGGCCAGACGTGAAGTGGGGCACTGCGATCATCCAAACAAAAGCAGCCCTGCTGCTGTCTGTCCCCTGAAATCACTGCTGTTTGCCAGGGGCTGGCATGGCTGGCCCCAGGCACAGCTTTGCTGCACCAGAGCGGGTCTTCTCTGTAGCGGGTTGCTTTCCTGTCCTCCCCGGAGGAGGGTCGGGGAGATGGGCAGCCCACCCAGCCATCTCCTGATGTGGCAGCCACAGCCCTGCAGCCCTGTTGGGTTGCAGGCCCCATGTTGGGTGGAGGAGTGGCTCCCTTACTAACCTTAGAGTGCTGGATGACCACAGCCTGTTGAAGACCCCTGGTATAGTGGTGTTGGGTGCTGTTCCTATCTGAGCCCTGACTCAGGCTGCCATGGGGTTATTTGGGGAACTTCCTAAGCCTGCTCTCTGTAGGAGGGCCTCTTCTAAGAAAGCGATCCTCTACTCTGGGCTCTTGTGAAGGTGCATCCTGGGCTCATGTGTGAAAAGTCTTTTCTGCTTCAGGGATCCACACCTCTTGGACTCCAAGAGGGGAAACAAAACAAGGGGCAGGGCAGGTGCTAGAATCCAAGTGCCAGGAATCCAGCCCTGGCTCTGTCCTTCTCTAGCTGTGTGACCTTGGGCGAGTCATTTAACCTCTGAGCTTTGTCTTCCTCACATGCAAAATGAGGATGTGGTTTACAAGAGCATGGGGCCTCCCCAGCTCGGAGATGATCACTCAACGTGGATGAGTCTGAGGTCCTTTTCTGAGGGGACTCTGAGTGCTTAGGAAGGGAAGAAAGGATATGGGGTACCGAGGGGGTGCTGAAGGGAGCAGAGATAGAGTGGGTGGGGCACAAATGAACGCCTGGGGGCACCAAATAACTACCAGTGTGGGCAGGAGGCGGGGCCACCAGCAGAGGGAAGGATGGGCGGAGGCTGTGTGCGTGCCAGGGACGGGCAGCAAGCACACTGTCCGTTCAGAGGCACCTTTCCTTAAACAAAATTACATTTAGTGGAAGTCTTTGTGGCTTGAGGATGCAAATCACTCACATGAGCTCCCACAGCCCTGCCACGAGGTGCAGAACTTACTAAGAATCAGGCCTAAGCCTTGGCTAGGGAACCAGATACCACTCTTGAAATAAAGTAGAGATGGAGGGAGAGTGAGGCTGTGCTGGGGGCCACAATGGGCTCCCTACTGAGTCCCTTTTTCAATTCTAGACCTGAGGACTTGAAGGAGGGGAGGTGATTGGGAGTCACCTGCTAGAGCCACTCCCATGTGAGGACAGCATGACCATATGAACAGGTTAACTCTGCCCAACCAGAGAAGCATGGCCTGGTGGATGTCACATCTCCCCTGTTTGCCAGATACACCCTTGTCCGTGGAAGGTAACAGGTTGAGACGGAAGGATAAGTTAAAGGTTTCCCCTAGAGTTCTCCAGAACAGTGAGGTTTTTATTTTTATGGCCCTGTACTCACAGGAAGAGAGAGGAATTGTTTCCTCTGCAGTACTGGAGTGCTTGGGTAGTGTTAGACTCCTAACAAAGCTATTTTCAAGCTGTTCGCGTCTGCCCTCCCTGTCCCCTGGCCCTGTTGGCTCAGAGGAGCTAGTCAGCAAGTGGGTGGATAGATGGGTGGGTGGATGGGTAGGAGCCCTTAGAAGGCCTAGACATGTCTGGGCTTACTGGCAGGCAAGCTTTCTTCACCATCTTCAGAGCCTTGGAAACAATGGCTGACTTTTACCCATGAGTTTCCCCCAGTGAAAGGGAAGAAATAAGAATTCCCATGGTGCCGACCTGTCTCTCTGATGCCCTGCTTTGTGCCTGTGCCTGTCTTCTCTGGTAAACCTCTTGGGTCTGGCGGAGCTAGAGTACGTGTTTGCTGTGAGAATGGAGAGGCCGGGGAGGAATTTTCTCGTACTGGGCTCCACTGGGAAAGCACGTGCTGATTAATTCCACCGCCTTAGCCTCAGCATCTTCCTCACAGACATCACACGCATGCACATGCTCACCTTCATGCTCACCTTCAACTTGGATTTGCTTTATCTTGTGTTCAAGGAGTCTTAGCAAGTGTGCAGAATAGGATGTGTGATTTGGGGGGCGGCACCATGCCAGACCAAAGATAGCTTCCTCTCAAACAGGTACCAAGGGGCTGGAGATTCCACCGCTAGAGTCAGTCTCTTCAGAGGCCATGCCGTGCAGCCCCACCTCTGTAACTGCGCTCAGTCTTGAGCAAGTTGTCTGCCGTGTCCCACCTGCCTCCTCCATGCAGGGGGCTCTGGGCCGGGCTAATGGAGCAGGAGGAGGGGTTGTGGAGTCTGGCACAGAGGAAATGCTGCATCGGTGTTGCCCTCGCTTGGGTTAAAGTCTTGTCTTGGGGGAGGGGCCCATCCCCGCAGTGCTGGGGATGGGTGACTCCTATGAATCAGTTGATTTTCCTCTGCAGCAGAAAGGACCTACGCGCAGGAGGAGCACCCAGGAGTGGAAGGGACTCAGGGGCACATTGGAAGAAGAAGAGATAGCAAGGTGTGGGGCTGCTGAGCTCAAAGCTGATGTCCTGCACTGCTTTCTCTCACCCGCTCCAGGCTGGCTTATTGCTCCCCTTGCTATGATGCCTGGGCAGATCCCAGACCCTTCTGTGACCGCAGGCTCTCTGCCGGGGCTCGGCCCTCTCACCGGACTCCCCAGCTCGGCTCTAACTGCAGAGGAGCTGAAATACGCCGACATCCGCAACATTGGGGCCATGATTGCACCCTTGCACTTCCTGGAGGTGAAACTGAGCAAGAGGCCCCAACCCGTGAAAAGTGAGGTGAGTGCCTCCTTTTACTCCAGAGTCTGAGGACTGGCCCCAGACCTGCCATGCTGTGGAAGCCTGGCCTGGCTGTTCAAATGTGGCGTGAAGACCAGGAGTACAAACGGGGGTGGGGGTAGGGAGGCTGAGGCCCTGCCCCAGGCCTGTGAATTGGAATCTGCATTTTAACCAGCTCCCCTGGGGATTCACGGACACATGCCAGGCTAGATCTGGAGGCTGCTTCGAGAGGCAAGGGAAGCACGATGGTGCTGAGGAGTATCGGCGTCTTGGCGATGTCCCTGGGGTGTTGGGTGGGCAGAGGTGATGGAAATGCGTGCATACTTTGAAAAGTGTAGAGGAGCTGCTATTGAGTTAACTCTACAATTTATTATTTGTCACACCACTGTCCTCACCTCTTTTGGCCCCGGTTAGGGCCTGAACTTGGAAGATAGGTGGTGTGACCTCCCTTATTGAGCAGCTGCCAGAGCTAGACATGGCCTCAATCCCCAGCGTCATCCGCCTGAGACAGGGCAGGCAGAGGACTCTCACACAGAGTACCACGCACTGCCCTGCCCCCCTCTCCTGTCCCCCTCCGTCCCCCTCCCTTGCACCTGCAGCTCTCACAAGCCTTGCATGCCGAAGGGCAGCTTTTCCCAAGGGACTGGTGAGAAGCAGAAGTTCCCAGCATGGCTGAGCATCAGTGAAGTGCGTGCTGGCCCAAACTTGTGATTTGCTCAGATGTTTTCCTGGGCGAGTGCCGCGTAAGAGCCATTTCTGTGGGGCCCTGACAGAGTGGCCACCAGACAGAAGGAGCTGGTGAGGGGAGGTGGGCAGGGTACAGGGTATCTCTGAGTATCAGATGTGCAGGGCTCTGTCCAGGGGAAGTGTTCACAAGCACAGAAGGGCCTAGTTTCTCCTCTAGGATGGAGGTTGCAGGCTGTGAAGCCAGAGAGAGGGGCTCCCAAGAGCAGAGTGGCACCTGGGGAGGGGCTGCGTATATTACACGACTGTGGCTCAGCTCCCCTCTCCCCTGAGCACCGGGAAAACTGCAAGGGAGGGATTCTGGGGGCCCGGCCACGGTAGCAAGTGGGCTGTTCATGGACTGGATCTGACTCTCAGATATGTTTTGTTTGGCCTGTGCAGTATTTAACAAGCAACTTGAACTTTGCAATTAAAAAATGGGAAGATCTGGTCACACTGCCCTGCTCAGGCACAGCAACTACTGCACTGCACGGAGTGGAGACAACCACCTCACTTTTTCCTTTTCCAGTTTGCCCCACTTCCCTGTTACTTGGTCCTGATTATGCTGTTAGTTTCGCATTTGGTACCACTGGCTGTCTTCATCTACCTCCAGTGCCTGGTCCTTCCTGCGGCCTTTTGTGCATGAGACACCTTCATTAGGTACACAGAAGTTACCTACTAAAGACTGTTGACTGTAAGGTGAGAGTAGACCGTGATTGGATTCTTTCAAACTGACCTTATCCATCACTCCTGTGCTGTTGACAGCATTTCCTGGCTTAGTGTCCCATCTCTCTCATGGAGGTCCATGTCTTTGGCTGCCGGTTTCCTTCCCAGCCCCGTGACCCTGATGAAGTCTGTTTCTGGACCACTCCATCTTGTGCTTGTAACTGAGCAGTGTCCCTGGCCCCCATGCCCTGAGTGGCTTGATGAAGCCAGGTGCCTTGGGCAGGGGTCGACCTGGCTGCATTTACACGGAGACTGAGTTGCCACCTCCCCAGAAAAGGCCCTGGAAGAGTGTCCTCTTTTTTCTGGAAATGGCCTTTATTCAGATTGGCCATTTTTATATGTCACAGTCACCCCCAAAATGGTGGCCAGTGCCCTGTACCTGCCAGTGACATGCTGTCCTCACAGGCACCCACCAACGGGTACCATGCAGGCCCTGAAAATAACAAGCCGTTTTTAGGGCATATTTGCATGTCCTCTTGCTCACTGCCAGTGTTGCGGGGGTAGTGCGATGCTTGGATTGCAAGAGACCCAGCCTCACGGGAAAGGCGGGCCCCGTGCTGAGAATTCACCTCCCAATTTGTCCTAGTCCCATCTCGGAGGCAGGGCTCCTCCTTGGAGCAACGAAAACCCAGAGCGAATGGGGTGAGAGACCTGCAGCTGTCAAAGCTGTGCTCTAAAGGCCTATCTGCATACGGCAAATGTTCACGTTGGCATTTTAGACTAGTAAAAGGTTCTTGACTAATAATAAGGTACCAGCTCACATTGATGAAACATTCAGTGCGCACCAGTGCCTGTGCACGGGGTTTAGCACACATGGCCTCATTTACTCCTTACTCAGTTTTGTTATCCCAGCACTAGAGGAGAGGAATTTAAGGTCCAGCGAGGAGATTAAGTGACCCAGGTTATGCTGCGGGGGCCTGAAAGACCATGGCAATGCTGTTGCTACCCGAGCCACATCACCATTATCTTGAGCTATGAACCAGGAAGGCATAGTACTAGACACCCACTTGTCTCATGCAAGAGCCCTTTCACGTTGGCATTATTTTTACAGTCACGTTACAGTTGAGGTTCACAAGGGTAAGAGGAACCCAGGCAGTCTGAGTTGAGCACCAAAGCTTTCACCATCTCAGTGCTGCCTCTGTGTTCACTCTGTCCCTCCCAGGCCACCGAAGAGAGGTCTTTCGGGCGGGGAGGCCTGACGAACATGGCCGCAGAGCACTGGATCATTTCAGTGATGGCCCAGTTAGCAGCAAGCCCTGCAGTTCTGCAGTCTGGTTGTCCCCTAGGCTCCTAGAGGGCACAGGCCAAGCCACAGTGCAGGCAGCTCTGGGATCTGGCTGTTTATTGGGCTACCTGCTTTGTGGAAGCTGCACATCGCCTGGGTCACTTCCTCACGCGTGGAGCAGTTCAGCAAGAGAAACTCCAAGGAACTGAGTTAAACAAGAGGCTTGTGGATTACAAAGTGCTTTGGGCTGCTGGTATTGTCTGGCTGACACAGAATGTGACACTGGCTCAGTCCCAACTGCTCACCTGCAGTCCATGCACTGGGCATCTACTCGGTGCCAAGCACCAGGCCCGATTTACAAACAAAGCAGATGAAATCCTCCCTGTCCTGAAACTTTGTATTGTTGTGCGAGCAGGTAAAAAAGAACCAATCAGCATATAATATAAAAGGTCAGGCGGTGGTCAGTCCTGTGAACAAAAACTAAGTAGCCCACCAGGGTGGACAGTGGCAAGCTGCCCTTCTGATCTGCGTTAAGGACTTTTATTGCGTTTTCTCAGTGTCTGTTTCCCTGCGAGGGCATGTTTGTAGCACACGATGGTCGGACTGCTCACAGGAGTTGGTACGTGGGCACAGCCCTCTCAGCTCTTCTTTCCAGTCCTGTCCCTGCTCCGTCCTCCCCTCCCTCCCTCTTGGCCCCCTTCCCTTTTGCAAAAGGTCTACCCCCTTTCCCTATTATCTGTCTTTTATTTTGTTCTTTATGCATTTTGCTCTTTATGATATATAAGCTTATGTGTCTGATTTATTTCACTTAACAGTATGGCCTCGTTGCGGAACATCAGTTTTCCTATGTTTTTCTTCTTCATGACAGAGTAGTACTCCATGGTGTATAAAAAGCACATTTTCTTTATCTGTTCGTCTGCCGGTGGCCAGTACCAGGATTTAGCTCCTAGGAATTGCACTGCTTTACTCTTTCTGGCCTCATTCTCTTCTTTCCTTTCCAGTGTTTCTTCCTAAGACAGCTTTTCTCCAGACCTTTCCTCTTTCATCCTGTAACCCTTGGCACCCAAACTGCTTAACCAACTTTCTCCACTGGCCTCAGGGTTCTGGCCTGCCCGGGTCACCTGCTGCAGCGGCTGTGGTGGCCCTGTGACACACTGAGCCTCAGAACCTGTAGTGCATTTCAGCTGGGAGGGGAGGGAGATCAGCAGCACCGCCCTTGCACACCCAGCTGGACATCACGTATTCACCCAACCCCGTGGACAGGCCCCTGCCCTCTGTGCCATTCCCAAGTGCTCAGGAGGACGCTTAAGTGTTTAAAGGAGACTGCCGGGGTGACCTTCCAGGAAAGAGGTTTGGCAACTCATCCCAGGGCCAGGCATCAGCCTGCGCATGAGTCTTACTTGGTGTGCCTTCCCTTCCCTTCATTTCCTTTCCTTCCTACACTCCTTCCCTCCCTTCCTTCTCTTTCTCCCTCCTTTCTTGCCTCCCTCCCTTCCTTCCCTTCTTTCCGTCCCTCCTTCCCTCCCTTCCTTCAGCCTGCGCATGAATCTTATTTGGTTTGCCTCCCCTCCCCTCCCCTCCGCTCCCCTCCCCTCCCCTCCGCTCCCCTCCCCT
>PVLD010005622.1:59532-110087 GCA_004027595.1 Dinomys branickii | reverse complement strand
CCTTCCTAATCAGCACCTGGAGGCAAGGTGGAGCCAGAGCAGCCAGTACACATCCTACCACACCCAGCTCTATGCCTGCCTCGAGGCTGTGGCCTCCTGCCTCTCCACTGTGTGGGCGGCTGCCAGTGGGGAGCGGTGGGGTGCATCGGCACCCACATCAGAGCCACAGCAACTCCCAGGGATCCAGCCAAGGAACAAATGGGAACTGGAGCACAACAGCAAGAGAGAGCTGCAGATGGAGGTGGATCACATGGCCCCACGCCCTTCTCACTCCAGCATCAAGCAGGAAGCATGAACTGAGTTACTGGGCTTTGGCTCTCACCCTGAACGCCCTCTGTGAGCACCTTGAGACTTTTCAAGAACACATTCTTTGAATCAAAATAACAAATTAATGTTGCCAATCATTTGTTAGGGCATCTAGTGACTTGGGATAAACAGAGGGTGCCCTCAGGTGCATGACATTTAGTGCAGGAATCTTTCAGAGGGCTGAAACCACCAAGAAAGTCTTAACTTACTCCTAGGTCATATTTTGAGTTCTTTTCTGAATGGTCTTTTGTCACCGCAAAACATAAAGGCAGATATTGTTTATATTTTGTGTAAACTATTACACAAAAAACAGAAAACTTAAAACATGTTTACTTTAAAGGACTGAAGATCAATGTGAACTCAATCTCTTTTTTTGGTACAGGGAATTGAACTGAGGACATGTGCTCACCAGGCAGACATTTGTGCTGCTGGGTTATATCCCTGGCCATACATCTTTATATATTAACAAAACATAAAGTTAAAAAGAAAAAAAAAAAACATGAGTATATGTTCTCTCAAACTTTGAGTGCATTAGCCTTCACATTTTTTCCTTTTACTTTTGCCTCTTAGAAACAAATTAAAATCAGTTAAAGTCTGAAGAATGGGGAGCTTTCAGCTATCTGGAAGAGATATTCAAATTCCATTTGGTTAATTAGGGAACAGCAAGGGTTTGTATCATTTCTTTTTTAAACACCATGGACAATTTTAGCAAGTTTTAATTAATTGGATTTTGTGAATACCATCCAGGCATTTGTTCAATTAAAAAAAAAAAAAGCAGAAAGAAAGAAGACAGAAAAGAATGCTCTCTCTCTTTCTCTCTCTCTCTCTCTCTCTCTCTCTCACACACACACTCACACACATCCAACTGGTGTGCATGCCAGAATATCACACAGAATTAAAGCAAAATTGAGAGCTTTTGCACTAGGAAACATTTTTACTGAAGCAGCAAGTATGCTCTGTATGAATAAGCTTTCCAAAATATCTTGGCATAAATGAGCTTACACTCATTTAGAATACCACACTCTCTGAATCACCATGCCTGTCAAGTTTCTCCTACAATACTGCAAGCTCTCTCCTCGTGGTATTATCCAATATTCTGCTACTTCTCCCTGGTATTCATCCTAGATTTAACAATGTGGTAAATGTTTTTAAATTTGATCCTCATTTTGAAGTGATCATTTCTTAATATGCTACTTGTACCAATTATTTTTGGAAGTTTTTAATAATTTTTTTTGTCTTTTGAGACAGGCTTTTGCTATGCAGTTCAGGCTGGACTTGAGCTCACTTTGCAGCTGAGGCTGGCCTCAAACTTGCAATGATTCTCCTGCCTCAGCCTCCCTAGTGCTGGGATGATAAGTATGAGCCACCACACCTGAATAATAATTTTCTTCTGTTTTATTAGTACATTATTACAGCACATGCAGTCTGCAAACATCTTGTGGAGTAGATGCATGTATATAACACAATTTGTTTCTTTTTATTAATACCTTTCCTCTTTTAGATTTTAAAATAAAACATCTCTAAACTTCCACTTATATAAATTTACCCTGTATTATAGTCAAAATATAATTAAAATGTTAGTTTACTGATGTCAATTATTCTGATTTCTATTTTTCTTTTTGTACACAAATAGTTTGGTAGTACAAATTCAATTTTACTTTTCTTCCTGTATGTTCCCATTCTGATTTTCTCCTCACAGAACAAAATCCTTAGTTTTTGTGTATACTCTATCAAGATTAAGTTTTCTACCCTCTATCATATTTGATTTTTATTGTGTGTCTCATTAATTTCACATAAAATATAAAGTACTTTCACAAAGGTGATGTTAGTGTTTATAATAGTACCACAAATTTTTAAATCAAAATATTGGAGAAATTATATTTTATGTGATTTCCATAAAAATGTGTGGAATATTTTGTGCAGTAACTATACAATGCATTATCATATATATAACATAAAAAGCAGTTGACTAGGAATAAATGAAATCCACTTTTTATGTCTGCTGATGAGAATTTTCTGTGCACTGGTTTCTGTTTTAATATGGTTCAAACTTTTACATATTCCACTATCCACATATTTCCTTTGCCAGTTCCAGTAGAAGAGAGAATTACACAGTAAGTGTAGAACTTCAGGTCAAAATCAAGTAAATCATTCCAATGGTCAGTAATGGTACTTCCAGCACTTATTTTTACAGAACAGGTAGATTACAATGATTTTCAGAAAACAGGAAAGTGACTATAAAACCATATAATATAGACCACTGGACCCTCCCCAAAATGATTCTCTCTTTAGGTTCCCTCTGCTTGATTTTTCAGCATGTCCCCATTTTCTAAACAAGTAGAGAAACGACTGCAGAGGTATTGGGTAGGAGGAAGCAGTGGACTCAAATGTGTTTGTCAAAAATATTGGGTCAGGTGAACAAATTGTGGTTCCTCCCTTTATTTATTCCTCATTTTATGAGGCCATAAAACTCAACACTTGTTCGCCTCTGGGGAAGGCCCTCCAGAACTTACATCTCTTTTCCCTAAACAAAATAAGACATATATTTATGAGGAATGAATACATGAATATTATGTAGATCTGTTCACCTCATCATATTGTGCAGTACGATTGGGACCATAGACAGAACTAGTCAGAGGTGGGTCTGGAGCTTTCTTCCCCACTTCCCATGAGGCACATCATGGAAAACGATGTGGGATCAGCATGAGAATCACCTATGTCAAGATAGGGGAGATTTCAGGTCATCGTGGAGAAGCCAAGTGTCATTGTCTGATCATGTAAAGGTGACAAAACAAGGGAAGTATAAGTTCCTAGTCAAAGTACCATGAAGTTGAGTTGTTTAATCAGGAAATTAATTCCAGAATAGCAGTTTCTTAAATCAGAAAGTAATGGACAGAATCAAACACTGTTATACCAACAGGAATGAGAAAAATAGTGAGTAAAACAAGGAAAACAAACAAACAAACAAACAAACAAAAACAAAACAGGCAGAGCATTTTCCCAAAGCTTCTCAAGAACGATCAAGACATTAGAAAGAGTGATTCAAAGATACAGTGTGGTGCAGCATGATCTTTTAATAGATTTAAAATCTAATCATTTTATAAGCCTGATGACTCCATTACATTCCTACAACCTTTACAAAGGAATTCACTCGTTAATCTGCTTCCAGGGTGCATTTTGCTAAGCATACAATTTTTCTCTGGAGACATAAGTCATCTTCAGGTCAGCACAGGCCACAGCATTCATCCTTCCAAAATGACTAGGGAAGTGGAAGGCACAGATATGTCTACAAACTAAAATTCTTGGTAAAAATCTAGAGCCACTACACAAAATCTCCAATACCACCATTTATTACCCCATTTCCCCATATGAAAACTTCACAAGGAATAGAGCCCATGACATTTTCAAATGGATTTTAAAGAAACCTCATTTTATTATGAGGGTTTTGGCATGTATGAGAAAAGAGATTCATAAAATTATTTTAAAATTTCTAGAAATACTCTTGATCATATTTATATATATTCATAGGAGCGAACTCATAAGCCTGAAAACTAGAAATATACAGGTGGTGTTGATAAACTGATGATGTATCTAATTTTTAAAGAAAATTCTCATTGAATTCTGCTTATTGTTTGGAAAGTCCATTCACAATATTTTTGCCTAGAGCATTAAAGACTGGAAAGACAAATTTCTAACTAGCTTTTGTTGTAAAACACCATATGCTGCTGCTTTAACATTAGAAAAATAAAAAGCAAAGAATATTGAGATTTTAAACAAAACTTTGGTAAATTTAACTGAGGTGAAAAAGTTAAGCTGGTCAGGAAATTGCAGAGTGCCTCTGTTTCTGACTTATTTAATCATGCCAGAGTATTTACCACACACCAATCCCATGTAACCCTGCAAAGGGAAGATGTGGTGTATCACCATAACATGCAACATAATTTTGTATCCAGCTGTGGGCCTCAAGAAACTGTGGAATTCAAATTTTGGGGAGAGAAAAACAGAAGATTTACACTAAAAACATAAATAGATGCCAGACATATTGAATGTATGCATGTAATTAGAATAAAAGTTTTGTGAAACTTTCTGATTTGTTTGGTCTTTTATAGAGAAGAAAATAAAGTTATCTCTTCAAAGTTTTAAATATAATTATTCATCTAATATTCTTCTGAGAAATATTGTACCTCCATATACAAATTTTTAGCTGAAGAAAGCTACGAAAGGGAAACTTCATCTCTACTAACAGGTAAGTGGGTTTCAGATGCCATCATTGAGTTATAGGTAGCAAGACTTCTCCTCTTGTGGGTAGAACAATTGTGAGCCACAGACCAGGCACTTGCTAGATTCTAAACCTGAACTAATAAATTCACAATGAGAGGACCACGTGTTCAAAATCACAGTCCTCTTTTCATTTGATTGTAAATATGTAATAGAAAATATCTTTCCATATGTTGGAAACTGGGTCTTTTTGTAACCCATATTATTCTTGTAATACGATGAAAAACTTGTCTACAGATTTAGTCTACATGAAGAATTAGCTGCACATGTTTGTGCATGCCCATAATGACAGCACTTGGGAGATGGAGCTCGGAGGATTGCAACAATTGTGTTCAAGGTCAGCCTGAACTACAGAACAAGACCATGTCTCAGGAAGAAAGAAAGAGAAAGAAAGAAAGAAAGAAAGAAAGAAAGAAAGAAAGAAAGAAAGAAAGAAAGAATCATGAACATATATCACAAGGAATTTTAATAGACCAGAATTTTGCTTTCTTTTTTAATTTATGTTTTTGTCGGTGCACACTTGCAGTATTTAATGATTACATTCTTGTGGGGAGTTGGTACATGTGCATGACACATCCTTCTTTGCAAAATCACCTTCCCCTTCTCTACTAAGACCTTTAAATCAAAGTTACCATTGAAATTGTTTAAAAAATCAATTGTGTCAGAGAACTTTGTGTATCATCTATGACTAAAAATCTCATTTCTTGACAGAATGAGCAATTTTTGTTAAAATATTTCCATAGACTAATAACCCTGATGAACACTTTCCTTTCCAAACTATTTAATTTGGTTTGATTTCCTACACAATTTTTTGGTTTTTCAGTATTTCAAAAACTTTTTTGCCTCTCCTTATATTCATTTCTCTTAAGCATTGGTATTATGAAACCACAACTCAAATTGTTTCTCTTTATGGACAGATGCAAGTAAACTACTGTTTGAGAAACGCGTCATGACCCAGTCAATCATAGTATAAATATTAAATTAGTAACATTATATCCTTACTATATCCCATTTTCCATATTCTGTGAATGTTCTGTAGCCTGAAACATCCGCTCATGCCCCAAACACTAGAAATCCAGGCTAAGTTCTTTAGTATGGAAAGTGCACTAGAGCCCCACTCTGAGGGCGGGGTACCTGGTCCGCACTGTCAGGAACTCTGCCACTGTCGAGGGCATCCTCGCTTCCGTCATCCTCCACCAAATGTCCTCCTTTGGACAGAATTTCAGCTGCCTGCCAGAATAAATAAATGCTATTAATTAGCTAACTCTGCAAGGCATGAATTATCAATAGTCAATCTTTCCTATTGAACAACTATTTGAAATGAATTAATTTCCAAACCATTCTAAGTAGATGATAATGTGTTTGATGAAAAAAAATCTTCTTTTCTTGCACAATTAAACTTACAAATTAGATTCTGCATAGATTTTGATACATGACAGAATTCCAAGTTACATTTTGCCTTTTCATCAGGCATTATTTTACCATATGCTTTCTAAAATACAAAAAAAAATGTGTCTGAAACACATGCTTGCAAGGTGTTCTGAGAGCTAGGGATGCTGCACGAGCATAGAGCAAAGCCAAGGAACCAGATTACCAGCTACCACGAGCAGCCCCCAGCACACTTCTGTCTCTTACGGTGGAGACAGCCACAAAACGGTGCTGTCCCCACTCTGACCATGACAAAACCACAAAGAAATCATCTTAACCTGACAAAAGTCAACAATTAGCTTTCAGAACTATTTTCAAGATTAAAATTGCGCTGAAATAATGCTTTAAACCTGCAGAGGCTGTGGGTCAGGTGTTCCCTCTCAGCAGTATGGAACAAGAGCTCCTGTGTTTTGGATCAGCTGAGAACTCCGAAGGGTTAAAAATGCAGCCATTGGCAAAAGCACAATGTGCAAGTTGGAGGAAAGTCAGGCTTCCGGTGACAGTCTTTATATAGCCCATTTCAATTTTAAATGCCTGTATATTGAGACAATGATGATATTTAATAAATTAATAGAAAACTTTGAGTCACTGAATGCTTGTTCCCCATTTGAACAGAATAAATTTTTCACTTTTTCTCATACCTGTTACAGACTGTGCTACTGGGGTTGACACTTGTTCAATTTCTTCCATAAGTGATGCCAAAATCGCTCCTTTATCAGTCAGTCAATCTGCCAAGAGCCCTCCCTCTGCCTCCTACTTCCTCAGATTAATTCAGACTTCACACACTGCTAAATGAGACAGATGACAGCGGGCTGGCCAGAAAGGCCACCTCTCTCAGGCTTTCCCTAGCAATGCCCCGTGGTCGCTGTACACAGGGGATGGCTGTCTCAGTGACTAACGGGTACTTCTAAACAAATAGCTAATGTCACAATGTATTTGGTGTGGGATTTAAAGACATCCTTTGGCTTACTGACTTCCATTCCTGTTTGTTTGGTTGGTTGATTTAATTTTATCAAGAAACTTGTTAATATGTGAGAGATAAAAATTTTGTATTCTGTCTTGTTTCTCAAACCGGAACCACATACTTTATTAGAAATTACACAGAGGCCTGGAGGTGTAGCTTAATGATAGAGCATGAGCAATGCTTTGTATTCAAGTGTTGGCCAAGTAAAAAGAAATAATGAAGGAAAGAAAGAAGGAAGGAAATTGAACTACAGAGAGAGAGAAAGAAAAAGCTTTGCAAACACAGAAACAATGAGAGACTTTTATGCCTTTGGAAATCAGGCTTAAGCAAGTAATGTATCAGTGCAAAAGTACCTAACTAAAGAGGCTGATTCTGTGCCTATTTCTTCAAGTAGTCGTAACTTATTTAATTTTCTTATAAAAGAGGTGGGGCCCAATTTCATTGTATTCCATCAAAGCAGGGGTGGTATTGCCTATGCATTATTGTTATGTTTCTTTCTTAATACCATTGAGGTGATCACTGATATTATACTTGTCATAAAAGCTGTTCACTAGGAATTCATTAATTTTAGTGACAATGTGATTCTTAAGTTTCTATGTTTGTTTCCTCCCTCTACACTTCTGTCAACAGAAAGGGGCGGGTTTTGATAGAGCACTGAGTCCAGAAGCTGCTGACCGTTTCTTCCCACCGCCCTCCTTTACCTGGTACTGAGCTGAACCCATGCTAAATCATGAATGAATGTTTCCTACGAACACTTGAATGAGTGATTGAATATGAATTCCAAAGTCACCTAGGTCATTTCTCAGAAACACTTTGCAATACTCTTGATTCTACCCTTGAAGGATGACCCCAAGCTCCCGCTCCTCAAAGCAGCCCTGAAGAAATCCCATTCTCCTGTCTGTGGGAGGAGGGCAGGTGGGCCGAGAGCCAGAAGGAAGAAACTTCTAAAAGTGAAGAAAGTGATTAATCTTCTTTGCCAATGGATTTGCATATTGATCATAGGAGCACATCACCCTCTCCTGCTTATTTTAACATAATCTTAAATGAAAGTGCCACACACTTATTTTAACTGTAAAGTACTATAAACAGGTGACAGGCATGCCAGGATTTGGAGGGATTTAAAATGCTAATATGTGGAGAATTATGGATATTACGCAGAAACTAGGAACTCAGGTCCTTATTGTTGTTCACTCTGCAAGTCTAATCAGATGACATTTCTCAAATTATTGATGTATAAAATGAGATTTTACTGCCACAGCTCTTTCTGTATGAAAATGTTCATCATGATTTAGGTTGAAATGAGAACCATACAATTTGAAATATACAATTAAAGTAAGGTGATGTCATGCATTATCCAGCAATTTTTAGATATGCCCCTCACGACATGGTCTTTCTTATTTCTCCCAAAGGAATAAAGTGCTGTTGATATGTAATTTTCTGTTCTTCCATTTAAAACAAAGAAAGACTAAATGTTATAATATGAATGATACACTATGAAGAGCTGGGATTAATTATTAGATTCATAAATGGGATCTTGAAAGAGGGCATTTAAAACCAAGTTTGCTTCATCATCCCTTTAGAAATTATATACTTAAAACCTAAAGGAGAAAAACTGTAATGGGACCATAATAGTGGCAGCAACATAACACAAACCCTTACATATCCCATGCTTCAAGGGCAGTAAATATGGACAGCCAATAAACATATGAGATATTCTGCTGAATAGAGAATTAAAATTGCAGAACAGTTGCATTTCTGTATACTACAAATAAACACTCAAACTAAATTTTTAAAAAATAGCTTATAGTAAGATAACATTTAAAGATTGAGAATACATATACTAAAAAGGTACAGGTTCTTATTCTGGAACCTATAAAACTCTACTGAGAAAACTTGAAGCATGCCATTTGCGCTTTAAAAAATGTTTGCTGAGGTGTTTTGTCCACATTTTAATTGAGTTATTGGGCTTTTTTGCCATTTAGTTGAAGGAATTCTTAATATATTCTGGAAGTTAAAATAGCGGTTTGTACATGGAAAACAATTATGCCACAATATGCTCAACACCATTATCAAAGAGACACAAATCAAAATTATAATGAAATATCACCTCACAGATATTAGAATGGACATAATGTAAAAAGACATCAAGTGTGAGTAAAGACAGAGAAAAACTGGGCACATGCAGCCTATGGGTAGGAAGGTAACATGCCGCACAAGGCCCAGCAATCACACTTCCTGCTGTATTTCCAGATAACTGAAAACAAATTCCGGAAGAGCTGTCTAGCCCCTCATACGAACAGTGCCGCCATTCACAGTACTCAAGATATGGAAAAATTTCAAGTGTCTGTTCAAAGATGAATGAGAAAAGAAAATGTGATGTGTTATATTATATAGATGTATAGCTATAGACATGTACACACGTACATGTACATATAGAGAGAGATTTGAATGCTAAATTGAAAATTATGTAGCCTTAAAACCAGAAGGAAATCCTGTCATTTGTGACAACATGGATGAACCTGGAAAACTTTATATTAAATAAAATAAGCTAGACTTAGAAGAACAAATACCGCATGATTCAGCACCTATTGGGTGTCTATGTAGTGAAATTCATAGAAAAAGAAGATACAACAATGGTAGGAGACTGAGGAGATGAAGGGTTGTTCAATGAATGGAAAGTTTTAATTTTGTTAGTTGAACAAATTCAATAACATGCTGCCTATAATTAATAATATACTACTGTTTAGTTCCAAATGTGATGGGAAAGCAGGTCACATATTGAGTATGTTTACCACACACATAAACATGCACACACACAGAGAAACTGGGAAACTCTACAAGGTGTTATATATAACACTGGTATCAGAGCGTTAACATACATACAAAGTTATCAAATGATACACAATAAAATTTGTAGTCCTTTGTGTATCAATTATGGGTCAATAAAACTTTTTTAAAAATTAAGAAACAAATACATAAAAAGTCAGAGACACACAATGAATTGGGAAAATAATCTTGATAACAAAAATTTTACATTAATGGCAATATAACATGGAAGTCCCTGCTATATTCCTAATGCTGATAAGGTCCTGAAGCAACCCCAAGTTCTGTTTTTTCTTAGACATTCTAAAATGGACATTGTCTGCTACCTATCTATGTCTATACCCATGATTCTCAGGAACCCCATACATGACCCTGTGCTGGAGCCTCGTGTATAACGTGAACCACAGTTCAGTTCATTCCCCTCATGCTTATTGGTGGGAGGGAAAGGGGCACCATGCTACGCAAGTGTCACCTATAGACTATGTGACTTGGAGCATGCGGGTGGACAGGCACACACAAGCACACGCTCATTAACAGCGTGATGTTTTCTGTGAGATAATTAGGGAGCTCTATCCTGATTTCTCTGCGTGCCAATGGGAGAGAAGACAGACAATCTTGCTGCCTAAGCTCTTCATTGGAAGTTCTCTACGGTTCTCACCAATGGGGAAGGAACTCTATTTAATTTTAAGTCCCACAAAAAGGGGTAAAAGGTAACTGTGTCCACAAAAAAAAGTTAATTAAAATCATGAAGAAACATATTCCCCAATACAAAACCAAACCAAATTGAATCTGTTTGCTGCCAGTAAGAAATAAGAGAAATGAAAAGTTTTGTGTAGGTCATTAGTGATAAAGAAACTCATCATTTCTACAAAATTCTTCAGGTATGTGCTCTTCACACACACTGTGGGAAACAGGTTGTACAAGGGCCATTTAATGATGCTCATTCACATGATCTCTTCCCCTAAATGTGGGACATGACAGAAATTGGGGAGATCATGACACTAACCCTAAATGCTGATAAGAATGAGGAGCAAGAAAGAAATTGGATGAAATTTTCCAGCCAGGTTTTATAAAGATGGAAAGATAGTAACTGAATGTAAAGTTGAAACAGTTAAATCTCTGTGTTCACAGAAGTAAATAGCTTCAAGAAGTGAGATAATTAGCTCTGTGGATCAGCTGAGCATCTCAGTGCTCAGAGGGACCACTGAGCTGTCAGCAAGAGGTGCGCAGCCCACCTGGGCTTGTGTGGATGTGAACTGTTCCTCCCTCCACTCCCTCTCCATCTCGTACAGAGTTAGCTGTTCTTTCTCGTCAGTACGGTGACAATGAGCTTTTATCTCTGCAGCAAATGAAACAAAGATAAAAATAAATGAACCAAAAACCCCCCCAAATAAAAAAAAGTGTCCAAGCAAAAGGAAGGAAGAGGAGAAATAGCAACTGAAAAAAAAATAGCAAGTTGTGAATGCATCCGTTAGGAACTGTGGGTCCTTAGCAAACTACCTGACCCCTACCACCTTCAAGACTGCAGTCTAGCCAAATTACAATCCTCATGCCCAGCAGACCCAGGCAAGAGATGAAAGAATTTTGCCCTAGAGAAACTGAATGACCCAGAGAAAGTTGTGTTTGAAATAAGACTTCTACCACATTTCATTCATTATAAATATTACCCAGAAGTAATACTTTTCTTAACATCTCTGATCAATGACACTGAACATACACAGGATTCCCAGAAGGTGACTGACCAAGAACTTGCTGTGCATATTGCACTTGCCTTCCTTGTGGCACCAACACAATTTCAGGCTCCATATAAGCACTAATAAATATTTTCTGAATCTGTTAACAAATTCAGCCACATCCTTGTCAACTCTCAGTTATCAAAAATCACAAAGTTCTGTAAAAAGCTTCTGGAGGCCAACTAATATGTTCCCTGGGCACAGGTCTAAACTGAGTTTTCTGTCCTGTTTCTGTACAATGTCAAGATAGAAGTGAACAAACCCACATGGAGCTTTAGAGCTTTTATATTTTTGCTTCAGTGAAGCCAAACCAAATTATTTAATAGCTTAAAGTCAGCCTCCTATCTTTTCAAAATTTCAGCATCAGCATTCATGAAAGGTGTTAGTGGAGTTTCACTCTAGCAACTCAGAAAGACACTGGTCGCCTGTGTATCCATGGAAATAGGAAATGAGTAGACTTTTTGATAAGATTACGCTATCTCTGCAATAGGTCATAATGACACAGAGTGAAAGGAATTGCAGGACAGAAAAGGGCCTCCAGCAAGCCTGTCCTCATTAACTTTATCTCAAATTCATTGCTTTCATTTGTCATTGGCCCTGTACTCTTCAGCTCTCTAGCTTTGTGAGAAAATATCTTGTTGTTTCTAAAATTCATTTCTAATTTTGACTTTCATGGACTTATTCACTTCTTACTTACTAGGAAGAGTTACAGGCCTTATTAAACTGATTTCTTGGTTGAAGTTAATTTTTCACTTTTAAAATATTTCATTGCTCTCCTTTTCACAGATTTCTTTAGTAGAGTAGCCATCATTTTACAGTTCTCAGTTGTATATACTGCCTCACTGATGCCTATGGGAATAAAATAAAATAAAATGATGTGTGCAGAGTGCCCAGCGCAGTCCTCAGGGTGCGTAAGTGTACAGTAAGGCAGAATAATCTGAGTTGTTTTTGTTATTATTACCACATTTCAATTTCACGGACTTTCCACTTGATATGTTTAAAAAACAAACAGTTCCTTCTAGCTATATTTGCTTAAGTATCAAACTATTTCTTTTTTTTTTGTCTTTTGATTTTTTTTATTTTTTATTTTTTTTTATTTTAAAAAAATAAAAGTACAAAAACATATTGACAAACAGATACCAATTAGCATAAAAATAGTACAATCACAACTAATCTATAGACAAGGTGATATGGTCTCAACAGTGGTTATTGCTTTATCCATTGATATCTTCGAAGTGTAAATATATGAACCCATATACAGGCATGCAAATTTAGTCAGACAATTAATCCTCTCAACAACAGAAAAAACACAAAAACCAAAAATCCAAAGACAAAAAACAAAACAGGCTAACAACAACAACAGCAACAACAACAACAACAACAACAAAACACCAATAGTTGCTGCTTTACATATTGATATCTTTGAAGTGTGTGTTCTGGATAACACATACAGACATACAAGATTAATCAAACAACCCGTCATCGATTATTGCTTAGCATTAAGTGATATAATACAATAGTATCAAACTATTTCTAATCATTATATAAGATGCTTTTCCTTTCACCATGATTTCTTTGTTTTTGAAAGTAAGTGACAAAATTTGTGTAGTGGTAGCTATGAAAAGCTTTATTCTTCTATTATTTTTCCAATACTGAAATAGTGTACATTTAAGGAGAATGGGATTATGTGTCACATAAATTTACACTGAGAGCATCAGGTGAGTCATAGCAATTACTCATCTCTTCGCATTATTACCACTTGTGAGAATAGTTGTGAGAATAGTGAGAACACTTGAGATCTGATCTCCTAACATCTCGAACAAAGCATGCTATTACATTAACTGTAGTCCCCTGTGCTGCAGGTTAGATTTCTAGAATTCACGCGTCCACACGACTGACAATATGTGCGCACTTCACGAAAACCTCTCCGCTTCCTGCCCAACCCCACCTGGACTAACCCGTCTTCTGTGCTTTTTAGTGCACACATACATCCAGAAGGGGAATCTTTCTGCGTCTGTCCTTCTGTGACTGGCTCGTGTCACTTAACATTATGATCTCAAATTTCATTCATACTGCTGGGCACGGTAGGGTTTTCTTCCTTTTACATTATACATAATCTATTTTACGGGTATCTCTCACAATTTCTTTAACTACTCATCCATTTACAGATGCTTCTTCACAAATTCTGCCTACTGTGAATTGACAACAGGCTAGGGCTGCAAGGAACACTGGAATCTAGAGATTTTCATTGGGATTCTATTTTTTAATTATCTTGGGAACGTATCAGAAAAGAAGTCCTTAGATCATACAATAGCATTTTAAAAATTTTTGAGAAACTTCCACATAGTTCTTCATAATGAGTACCCAAATTAACCTTCCCACTAAAAATGTGCAGTTTCTCTTTCCTTACAGCATAGCTAATATCATATTAGCTATTAAAGAAATCTCAGGAAAAGACTTCATCCCTGTTCTGTTTTTATCTCCTTAGAAAATTTCTACTAAAAAATTTTTCCATTTACAATTCCTGGGGTTTGTTATAGAAAAATATGCAATTAATGAATGCAGCTGTATCAATTTTTGACTCAAACATTCTCAGTGTCAACTTTAGTTCTCACACTGGTACATTCTACACTGATCGTAATTTCTTTCATAAAGCTAAACACATGGTTTCACTCATCTTTTATAATTAGCTTTGCCAAACATCCTAGAGTAATTTGGACATGTGCCTTTATGGCTATTTTCCTGGCATTTCCTCCAGTTTGAATTTATGCTTGATGTTTCACATTTTAACAAGGTAAATAATAAAGAGTTGCATTAATTTATTCCAGTATGATTTTGGCAGTTTTCCACATTGACCTTCTATTTTGGCATTATTCTTGATATTCTCAGTTTTAAACCTTAGTTAACTCTGTAGAGCCATCAAAGATAAATTTCCAAGGATTATTTTACATATATTGTAATAGTGTACTTATTTATTACACAGACACCATATGCACACAGAGAGAAAAATATCTGTGTTTAAAAGTGAATATTAGAGGAAAAACTGTATATACTACTAAATATAACACCATAAGCAACTTAAGAAGCACAGAATTTGCCCATACTTACATAAAATACAAGAAAACATTGGCTAGAATCTCATTAAAAATTTGTAGTTCATTAAAATCAGATTCCCTCTACCATACACTATGCTGACATGCATTTTTCTGTCTTTTTCTTCAAGTAAACATAAGATACATTAAAATGTATCTTCAGAATTTTTATCTTCCAAGATCTTATCTCAGGGTCTGCTTCCTAAACAAACCTAGTTATTTATATATGCCCCAAAAGTATATAAAGCCTTATATATTGCTATTTTGAGACAGGGTTTTTATTTTTTTCCTTTTGTATACAATAGTATATGGATATCTAAATTTGTGGTTCTCCAGAAAAAGAAAGAGACTTGGCCCTCACTTCATTTCTACATGTAGAACATGGTTTGTGGAAAAGTGCGCCTGTTTGGTTAGATGTAATCTGCAGACAGTGTCAGAGAAGCACGATCAATTCATCGCCCATCAGTTATGATCATTCAAAACAATTGTCCTATTTTTAAATTGACGAACAGTTTGCATTACCTGTGAAAAATACCTATAGCAATACTTTTAAAATCTAGTAATTCAGAATCCAAAAATCATTTTCAAGTTACAATTTGTAATTTAGATTTAGGTAATCATTGAGTTTCCTTACAAGAGATTGGAAAAGATACTGTATCTCAGGCAATGAATTCTGCTTTTTCATTGTTCTTACCAAATATTAATTGACAAATGTTAGGGTCCAGATGCTGTGTTAAATATCTCAGATTCAAGAGCAACTGTATTATTCTGTGTTCTGCTTTATCAGGGCAATGATTTCAGCACAGCATAGAACACTGGAAAGCATGTGTCCTGAGAATGGAACCTCCATCTGTCTTTATGGAGAGTGAGTAAAGACCACAATGCACAAATATGCTTTTACTGGGAATGCCAATTCTATACACACTGAGGTAACAAAAAATAAACAAATGCTATTAATAAATAGATTTAATAATTTCCTTTCAGGCTTTGAACACAAATTCATTTTCATTTAAATGTATAGGTAAATGTATTACTTTAGAGAAAAAATAAGAGAACACAAACAAGAACTCCTTTGGATCTAATGCATTCATTCATGATATCTTGTGTTAAAAGCATTGGTGAGGGCTAGGGATATAGCTCAGTGGTATAAGTACCTGCCCGGTAAGCACAGGGTCCTGAGTTCAATTCCTGGTAGCACAAAGAAAAAGACTTAGGTGAAAGCATTGGTGAGAGTTGTCAGATATTTCTAGATTACTTCCTGAAACTGGATTCCGTGTGTTACATCTGTTTCTCTTGAGTCAGGTATTCCTTTCTTTCCTCCTCTTCCCCCTTTTCTTCCTTTCTTCCCCATCACTCCATCCCTCTCTCCTACACATTCTCCTTCTCTCTCCCTCCCTTCCTCGCTTTCTTTCCTCCTCTTCCTCTGTTCCCCACACTCCCCTCCATTCTCCCCCCACCCGTCAGTCCTGTCTCTATCTGTCTGCAATAATCATAATCTTTCCTGACAGAGAACCAATTACTGAATCCTCCTTCAGTTTCTTTTCTACTACTCCTTCTATCAGATCTTACAAGAACTCTCAAACCCAGAGTTGTGGTGGGTGTTGAGGTAAAAGCACATCTCTTGTGTGGACACTAAAAACAAACTCTGCTCTCTGCTTTCAGCTCTTTGCTTCACCATCAAAGTTGATCTGGACCATTCATGTCGCTATCCAATTATCTTCAGTTACAACTAATCTTTCTTGTGTAATATCCTTCACCTTTGGATAGTCAAAGGTTCTAAAAGCAGTGGGCTGGTCCACGAATATGGCCCCTGACAATCTTACTATGTAAGGAACTCAGAAGTTCCCTTCCACAGAGGTAGTTGCCAGATTCATGTAGGATTTCTAGATTGCTTTTGTCTCAAATAGAGGAGAAAATGCAACACAACCTGAGTGAAGATCACCGATTTATCGGCTCTTTCCCGTCCTCAGCGGTCTCTCAGCTGGTAGGCTGGTGAGGGCAGTAAGCATCACACATGATTCACTGTATATCTGCTCCTCAGATGTCCATATCATTGTACACCCTGTCATTAGCAAAGACTCCACCTGTAGAACAAAGATGACGCATGACTGAATGAGAAATAATTTAAACTTGTTAATGGTTGAAAACTTGCAGTGAATTAGGCAGCTAAGAGAAGAGCTTTATTCCACGCTTAGTTTATCTTGTTTTTCTAGCTCCCAAGTCTTACACTAACATATGCCTCTCCACCAATATCAGCTTCACAGTTCTTAGGACATGAATGCTTAGCCATAATTCACACATATTCCTTGATGCTTAACCCCTAGTTACTCCTTTGGCATGAGAGTGAGTGCCTGTCTGTGTCCTCCTACACAACTGTTTCTCCAAATTCCCTAAATTCTCTTTTTCAGTTTTACCAACCTCCAAATGCTCTCCGTTATTTCTTCCCAACTCAGATCATCTTCCAGCAGTATTCCACAAGCGTACATTTTACATGTGGGGATGATGTGAGAACCAAAGCTCAATTTTCCAAACAAAGTAGGCATCTGTAATCCACTGTGCTTAAAAGTGAAAGGTAATGCTTCAGGAGAGCAATATGTAAGGTCTTTGTGCATGTTTTGTGAAACTATAAAAAGGTGGGCTAGTTTAGGAGGCAGACACTAAAGAGAATTAAAAAAAAAACTGATTCTTCAGATATACTTTAAGGTAGTATATATTTATGTGAAGAAGAAGAGCAGTGTGTGTGTTTGTGTGTGTGTGTGTGTGTGTGTGTGTGTGTGTGTGCATAAGTGTGGTTAGCAGAATGTAGGAGGGACGTGAGCTGATTTTGAATGTTTCTACAAAGGCTACTCAATGTGATTTTCTACAGTGTATTCATGTGTTGAAAAATATGGGGAAATTACCCCTGTGGCCTTTAAATTAAAATAATTTGTACATAACATGTATAATAGTGTAAGTAATGTAGACATGACTAAGCTGAGAAAGCCACCTATGGGCTATTTTTCTGGGAAAATGTATTCAGTCTTTATGAGCCTCAGTTTCCTCATTGTTGTGGGAATTGGGTAGAAAAACAAATAATAAATTAGCTTATAGTTCTTGAGTGCTGGAAAAATATAGACAGTATTTTAAATATCAACAACCATCAATATCAGAATTACCATTTCAAAATTACTTTAGAGAATTCACACCACTAAAGATGTGACTAGCAAAGCCAAATTCAATCCCATTTCCTATTAACAAATAAAATAATTACTTTAAAGGTCATGGAATAAACATAATTTTCTCACAACCCTGAAGTGTTTATAGCGGGTGCATGCCCAGAATCACTGGGAGTGCTGAGCATGTTCATAATTCAATTACTCAATCAATTCTTCACCCAGATGCCCAATTCCCTGCTAGTTTTCGACCATTAACAAGTTTTAAATTATTTTTCATCCAGTCATGCATTATTTTTTGTTCTACAAATGTACCCTTTGTTAGTGACAAGATTTACAAATCATATTGATATCTAAATGGAATGTATGCAATGCATCATAAAGAATGTTAGAAAGAAAATTATTGAGTGCTGAAGAGGGTAAATAATATCATACAGCAGTATAAAGGGATAATAAATAACTGCTCACTTTCTAGACAAATAGTTGGGTGGAAGAGATCAGATCTCACTCAGAGTTTACTTCTAATTATTGTAGTGGCTTTTCATTGAGAGCTCATGAAGTTAGGTTGATAACCAATAATAGAAACTTTTATTACTATATTTCCAAATATAATGTAATTTTGATGACAAAGAGGTACACCTCAGTAGTGGAGAAAATTCTTAATTTGGATGAAGGAATAGTTCTCTTCAGACAATATTAAATATTTTTCACTAAAAGTATTTCTTTCAAATGTTATGTTTTAGTAATTGATATACTGAAGACAGTTGATGAATTGAAACCTCTAGACAAGAAAAGTGTATGCAGGATATCAAGAGAAGAGACAGAACAAAGTAATGGTACAAAGTGTTCATCTGAGAGCCAACAGGTGGATAAGGCATGAGATGTCTCTCACAGTAGAACTAGCAGAACAAGAATGAGGCAGGGGTTGGATTTACAGCCTGAGGATAAGACATTTACCATTTCAGAAGTGGTGTGTTTCAGAGTAATAGTTACAGAAGAGGGTAGCTAAAGTAGTTTTGGTGTAATGGTGTTTTGTGTTTGTATGTATGTCTCTTCCACTTGTACTTGATTTGAATGATAACAGGGATCATTCTTCCTTTGCCTAGTGCCTTGTCCTTAGTGTCTATCACTGGACCTAAAAAATGGACTCTATAAATATACCTTTTGTGTCAGCTAATTATATATGTTTGTAAAGAACTTTCATGCTTGGTGTCTTAGTCTACTTGAGACACTATAACAAAATGTTAAGGATGGTGTAGTTTATAAATAATAGATGTTTGTTTCTGATACTCCTACAGACTGGAAAGCCCAAGACCAGGCTTCTCACATGGTCAAGTTCTTGCAAGGGCGCCCTTAATGTAGCTGGTCATCAACTTCTTACTGCATCCTGTTGCAGAAGCAAGGACCATCTGTCTCTCTTGGGCAGCTTACAGTGACACATACACAGCTCATGAGGATGGAGACTCAAAGGGCTCCACCTCTAAATACCATCATTGTGTTGTTAGGATTCCAACATATGAATTTTGCAGAAACACAGATATTCAGAAGAAGCAAAAAGAATTTTCAATTTGTTAATTTTTCAGAAAATTAAGCTAATCCACATGTATTTAACTGGGAGTCCACAACATTTAAAAAAATAATGAGATGAGTTATGCAATAGAAACAGATGACATAAAGAATTGAGGAAAAAGAAGATACTAGAAAGAAATACTTATTCACTCAATAAATATTCATTGATGCTCCACCATTTATGGGGCCTTAGTATAAATAATATTTTGAATATTACAGGAAGAAACACCAACCATTCTGGATGTTTTATTTTGGGGATGCAATCATTCAATTTTCAAATACTAAAAAAAAGATATAATTTTGTTAAGGTCTATTCAGGAAATGAACACTTAGCTAAACTTTTAAATTACCAGTTAAACTAGACCATTTTTCCTCAGACTTGATAGGTGCACACATGTACATCATAATGCTTCTTCTCTGACAATGAGTTTGATGTTTAGTGAAGAGTACAAGCTATTAAGGCTTGTGTTTAGAAACCCACCCAAAGCCTCATGCAGCCATTGGCAGTGCTTTTCAGAGGTTTCTTGATACAGAGTATGTGATGCTGGGAGTAAGAGTGTGATACTGAAGTTAAGGGTGTGTGCTTACTAAATTAGTGCACTGATTGGTTTGCACAGTTCTCCATGTGGATAATGGAGAGTGCTAGGTGTGAGTACTACCAAGCCTAAGGGGTGTATCCTGGATAGACTATAATGCACAGAAAGAGGGTTGCTACTGCCACTTGTTGCTTGCTACTGCTGCTGCTACTGAGGTTGCTGCTACTGCTACTTTGCTGTCTTCTGCCGACCATTAACTGTTTCACCTTTTTGATGTCTCTCTGCCATGACACCCTGCTGTCAAGCCAGCATATAATGGACTGAAACCCCTACAAACTGTAAGTTCAAATAAGCTCTCCCTCCTTTAGGTGTTGGGTATTTTGTGTTAGCAATGAGAAAACTAACAAAGTCACAAACTTACAAAAAACAAGCCAGACTTCTTTAAAAATCCCTATGTTAGATATCTATTTAAAAATCAATATCTTTTCCTAAAACAAATCTAAGATATTTTCAGGTAAATAAAAACAACTATTTGAAATTGTTTTCTGAAACTTCCATACTAAAGATGTAATAACAACTTTGATAAGAATAGTAAAAGCTGTAAAACACCTAAGCTGGAACTGAAAACCAAACGAAGAACAAAATAAAGAATAAATGAAATTTCTTTCATGATGCTTTATCTAATTATTTCAGCTCCTCGTGTCCATCCACAGAGAAGTCATTTATAATAGCTAAACTTTACTTGCTCATCAATAGAACATATTTTATTTACCTAACTGCAAAACATAACAGAACATGGCTCCTTTACCTGCATATATTTACTTGTTCATGTAAATAGCACAATGACTGGAATAAAGGAAGTTCTCCACGGTTTTGCTTTTGCTATTAGAATGACTGGAGGTGTAGAAGACAAACAACTGTGTGCTTCAGAATAATTCTATGTCAGCAAATCAGTATCTTCTACGCTTCCAAAAATTTGACTCAAGTGCTAGAAATTAGTTTTTATTAAGTCAATAATATGTTTCACAGGATTATCATCTATAAACCTGCAATATGAAAATGATGCATCGATAATTTTATAGAGAAAACAAAACTACATAATTGAGGGCATAATTCACATTTGTATAAAAACAAATCTCATTTTTAGGGACTGTAATAAAATCCTTTCACAAACAGCATCAGAACAATAAATTTACAGAACTAATTGGATCAACACAAACTGAGCTAAAGAATGTCATTTGGGTCAAATTTTCAAATTACAAATAAATGCTATCATTTATCAGCTGAAAATTTTCTGGAATTAATCTTTGCTCCATATTTTTTTAACTTCTCAGCAACACTGTTTGAGATTCCCTTCTAACTTAGTAAGCCACTTTACCTCAGTCTGACCTCTTACCCACTAGATGCTACATTTGAACAGAAGAGAATGCATGTATTACATGATGCAAAATAAAATTTGGAGGGAAGGCAAATCTCAGTTGTACCAACACAGTAAATTTTCATCTCCCCAAGAGATCTACTCCAGGAAAAATGTGTGACATATAGAGAATATCCTTTTCAACCTACACAAAATAGTATCTGTGTTCTCCCAACAAAGATCACCCGCAGTGTGGACAGCTAGTTTCCCCGCTTGATTCATGGGATATTTATGTGAATAATTCCTTTGAAATTCAACTTGATTTATGAACAATATTCTGTGCTCTATTGAGCCATTAAATCCAGAGTATTTTTGCATTTGAAAAATAAATAGAGATAGTGAAGACAGAGGCCAAAAAAGTGTTATTCCATGAGCACTTTTTCAAAAGGATGATGTAATATTAGCTAAATAGGTCAACAATACAAGATTTCTCAAATGAAGATGAGAAAATAGCACTTCTGTGGTCCAAAAGATGAACACTGTTCTAGAATATTTATTGTGTACTACCTAGAAGAAATAAAGAACTATGGCATGCTTAATTTCATGTTATTTTCTCCTCAAAAGTTCATTTTGAACAGATTGTGTCTCTCACTTGTTACATTTTATTTAAATATGTATTTTATAAACCTGTATTCATTCTAAAACAGCTTAAGGAATATATGCATGAATGAATCAATAACTAATGATGAATAGTGAAATAAATAATACTGAATCAATGTATGATGAGAATGAGTAAAAATAAGTTATTATTTCATAAAGCAGTTTCCAGGCTGATGAGGTAAGTGTGAGCAGACACGGGCATTAGGAAGGAAAAGAGTAAACCATGAGGCAGACACAAAAGCCTAAAGCAAATCATCACGGTACGTTTGTGTCTGAGGTCTCATGCTTTTCACAGTTTTCTTCTTTTACCACTTCTCTATTCTATGTCACTTTCTCTCTGTATTTAAGGGTTTTCACGTTAGCTGACAGCATATTCAGAATTACTAAGCTACAATACCATCACAGGGGTGCCATGAAATCAGCCATTCACATCGTTCAGATCCCTAATGTTAAGGTATTTCTATTGGAAAAATATCCAAGTAGTGAGAAAGAACGGGGGCGGAGGGAAGATGGAGAGAGAGAGAGACAGAGACAGAGAGACAGAGACAGAGAGAGGGAGAGAGAGAACCTGAGACTAGCTGCAAAGCCAGATGCGAGAGGGGCTGTGGAGAAACCAATTCCTCATTGAAGATGCCAAAACGAGGATTGATGACACGAACTCATAACTTTCTGCCATAAAGGTGAATGATGACTCAGACACACTTACACTGGGGAATGAGGAGAGAAAAACGCATGGAAGCTGCATCTATTTACACCTGATTGAGATGTGAAAAGAAGATAAGGGAGGGGATTAACACAGAGCAATTCCAGACAGTTAAGCAATTCTAGTAATGATTCATTTTAAGATATTGCCATCAATTATTTATAAGGGATAATAAATAGATTTACAAGCAAGAGGTACGTGGAGTCTAGAAATACATAAATGCCCTACAAATTATTTACAACCCCGACAAGTCATAACACATGAACTACCGCTGAAAATGCCATTTACTTCACTTTGAAATTTGCACAGTAAACTATAAATGGACCAGTTATGGAGCGTCAGCCATTTGTAATATGCGATGCAATATTTAACACCAAGTAAATGTGTTTTCACTAGCTGCTGACCACTTAGACTAATTTAATAAGAAGGTCTAGTGCTTCATGATTTATTTGTAGATAAAATGATCACAAGTATTTAATGATCTTAATATTAGAGATATAATTCTTAAATAGAATATCTTTATTTGGATTGAGTATATGCAGTTGGATATCAAGCATCCATGGTTTAAAAAAATAAAATCAGTGGCCAGAAAAATTGCATCACCTTTTAATCATATATCCGCATAGTTTTCGAACTTCTCATGTCATTTCTGTGTTTTTATTCTTGCCTTCAGCCCATCTCTTAGTACTCTTTCCGCTTGCACATCCTTCCTGCTCTCCTGACACTCTCTTCTTCTCATTCTTTAATCATTCCTCACTGAGAATGCTGTTGATACTAATTATGGCAGTAAGAAAATAATTTTCAGTGAATCCTGCTTTCCAAATGAATAGCTGCAATTGTCCATCAAAGAATCACAGCAGAGTCCCTACTATCAGAGAAATTCTGATCTTCAGGCAGGGGGTGCTATGATTTTGTCTTTGCTCATCAAGACACACCCCTGGTCAGCTTGCAATGTACAGGACTATGCAAATTTTTATGGTGATTATTTTAGAGTGTTGAGGGTCACTAGTAAATTCACCTTTAGAAGTGAGTGTGTGATAGTTTGGAGACATTTCCACCAAAGGATCAGCATTAAAACTGAGTGCCCAATGTGTCACTGTTAAGTTGCAGAAATTTTAGGAGGCCCTTAGGCTGGAAGGGCTCCACCCATATAAAATTAAGGCCCTTATAAAAGAGGCTCAAAACAGAGTTTGTGGCCGTGAGGAGACAGTCTCCCCCTTTTAAAGGAGGCAGAATCATGGTACTGCCTTAGAAGCAGAGAGCACAGAAACCTGAACTTACCAGTGCAATCATCTTGGACTTTTCAGCTACTCAAAGTGTAGAGTAACCAATTTCTGTTACTTATAAATTACCCAGTCTATGGTCTTCTAACAAGACCAAAAAGACTAAGATGCTGTTAACATCACTTTCTCCCCTCATCTTGTATCATTATTTAGCAAGAACTACGCTATCAGTACTGGGAAATTAAAAACCCCAAGTTGCTAGACTAAATATAAATTTATGTCTCATTCTACATGAGCTATGCAAGTTGTCGGGATGCTCTGCTCATTAGCCATTCAGAAGTCAATGCTGGGAGAAATTCCTTTTCTAAGTCCAGATTTCAACGCACAGTGGTAAGCAAAGGGAATCCAGCCTCCGCAAGGATGCTTTTAGATAAGTTCATTTCTCTTTGAATTCAACTCTAAGACTTCTCCCAGGTCTTTGTCAACTTAATTAAATTTTTAATATGTAAAGTCTTAATGTGGCTTAAATCAAATCTGAATAAAACAAGGTACACAGAAAATTTCCACACAATATAGTTATCTATTTGCATGAGATTCTGCTTCCCTCTTCCTTGATGTCTTCTTTTGAAGATTGTTTATGTATAATACTATAGTATGTTATCTATATTCAACTCCCTTTTCTTTTTTTTTCAGGAGACATAACATTAATTTATTCTACCCTTTCCTCCTACCATATTCTAGTATCCCTCCATCTCTAGTCATAGAATCTCATTCTAATTCCATAGTGGCTCCTTCTTTGCTGGGAAACTCCACAAAATCTTATTCATATAACTTCTCTGTGGGATTTTATTTGTCTTCTAATACTTTACTGGGATGCTATACTGAATATATTGTATGTACTGTATTTCTTTTCATATTATTAGAGGTATATCTACATGTTCAACTCCTAGTGTAATAGCAGTGAGCCTGTGGGTAAATATATCACCAGCTCTGTTGATATAGTTAAATTTTCCCTTGAGGACCTATATGGTATTGATCTTAGGTCCCCAACAATGGATGAAATTCACTTTTACCTTCAGTTTTGTCAAAATGTATATTGACATTTTTTCTTTACCTTTTGTCAATTTAATAATTCAGGTGATTATTTTGTTATCATTCTTTCTGCTAAGAAGTAATTCTGACTGCTTCACATTGTCAAGAAAAACTTATTTTTCTGGTTTTCTATAAACTATGCATGTCTTTTTTCCATTTATCAACATTTTTATTTCTTTGTGTATTAAAACTGTCATATATTAGGGATATTTTAGTTGTCTGTCTTATGTATATTCAAATATTTTCTTCCACTACATTTTTTATCCTTTGATGGGTCCTATCATGACATTTGGTTACATATGGATTGTCTTCAGTTGCACGTTGACAAATCTATCAAAGTTTTAATTTATTGTTTCTTGATTTCAATTTATAGTGTTTTTCCTCCACACTAAAATTATAAAAGGAGTCATCTATATATTCTTCTGGTGTTCACATCATTCCATTATTTATAAGTCTACTCCTTTGTTCTATTTTGACCCTTCAGTCAGACTATTGATTGAAGCTGTTTCATCTTGAATAAAACTCTCCACCTATGAGAACTTCTCTCTGTTAACTTTTTTAATCACTGCTGCATTCTTCTCTCTAGTTCCATTCTTTAACTTTCCCTTATCTAAAGCTACTGTCAGCAGTATTAAAGAAATTGTATACATTTTATTACTATGATTTCCTTTGTATTGATTCACACTTTCCTTCCTAGTAGTGTTTGTTTTGGGAGCAAACAAATGCAGTGTCTCAGTGCCATGAACAAGGGACATTTGCATCGTGCTCGTTTTAGGCAGGGCGGTGCTCACATGTCTCAGCTCTTCTGCTCAGCTCAAGCGAGCCGCAGCGACACTGGGTTTCCGTTCTTCATGCCAACTCAAGTCATCGTCCAGACGTAGGAAGTCTCTCTGATATCTGCCTGTGTTATATGCAGCGAGCAATATCTAATGATACAGTTTCATTTACAGCCTCGCCTAAATGCAGAGTCAGCATAATTCAGACAAAACGCGTCAGCCTTTCAAATTCAAAGTCAGTGAAGCAGGCAAGTCCGGAAACAATGAGAAGAGTAAAATCCTTAAGTGGAAAGGTGTAGATAGCTGAAAAAATGATCTTGTTACTACTCCTACATAATTTCATAAAATCCGGATGCTATGAAATACATTACTTCTATACCTCTTCATTATTAGTAAACAAAAACGTACATAAATGAGAAACTTTAAAAAGATTTATATATACATACATATGTATGTATGTATCCATGTATATTCAAATAACCTGAACATCGGTGAAAAAGATAAATAAGATTTTGTGTACCACCAGGAATTATCAATGATACCCCAAAATATCACCCAGGTTATTAACAATTTTTATGTTATTATATTATTAGCAAAGAAAATATAAATTTTCTTCAGCAAATAAAATGATACTTAGGTGTGTATATACTTTAGGCATGAAAAATGTGCTGCAATGTACTGATTTTTGTTCAATCTTGAAATTTTTTTTTTTTTTTGCGGTACTGGGGATCGAACTCAGGACCCTGCGCGTGCTAGGCAGGCGCTTATTCCACTGAGCTATATCCCCAGCCCCAATCTTGAAATTTTAAAACTCATTTCTGCTTGGTGAAATCTTGCTCTAGAAAGAGCCTTCTAAATGAGAGTTCATTTTTTTCCCTACACAGGTCATTCAATTAAGGGACCTTTACCAAGGTCGTTAGGTTTTCAAATTTACATAATTTGACAGTTGGCTCATTGGATAACCCTTACTTTAAAGATATCATTTTTGACAGTTGTCTAGCCTATTGTTTAAAATTATGCTTATGCTTCTGGAAATTCCATAATGAATAACCCCCGAATTTTGGTCTGAATATAAGGGCATAAGACAAGTAAGTGCTTAATTCACTGGATTCTAAATTTCTGGAGGCTCTTTTTACCCCTGAAACTCCTGATAGCAAATGGGCACTGAAAGAATGTTTTAATGAATACCTTCTGTCCTGTGCCATTTGAAAGAAAAGATAACCTCCGCAATTTTTTTCAGTATCAATGCCAAAGTTCCACGTACAGAAATTCTAATTAATTAGTATCTGGTAGGGGTTATACATAGAGAGTTTTAAAAGTTCCCCAGCTGATTCTGATTTGCAGCCTTGGTCAGAATGGTTCATGTCGTCATATCAGTACCTTGTTACTGTAAATGTAGATCTTGGACAGCTAACATCTCTATCACATAAAAGGCTGCTGACAGGGCAGACTCTCACACCTTGCCTGAAACTCACTTCATCAAAATCTATATTTGACAGAATCTCCCAGGTGATTTATATGCACATTAAAGTTTGATAAATGCCATAGCCAGTGTATAAGGTATTATGACAAAATGATATCCAGAGGATGATTGTATGAAAGAAGAGAAGTACCAAGAGGTTTCCTGTGGAAAATACTAAATGTCCATGGTCCATGCTGTATGTTGAAGTGAACAGTAGTCAAAATATGCATCTTTTCTATAGGTATAACAAAGTTCATGTGTTCGTGTTGAAGCAATTTTTGTATACTGATCCCCTTTATAATTTACATATAAGGGTATAATAATAAGAGATATACAGAAAACCTAGGAAAATTACTTGTGCTAATCAAAAAAGAATGAAATTGACCTTTCTTAATTAAAGAGTAGAAAATTAAAATCTTCATAATGCCTTTTAAGATTTTGCCAACACAAATGAAAGAAAATGTATTCCAGACACAGAAAACAATTAGGGATAATTTTAGAATTCTTTTTACAGAAAACGGAGCTAAATTTTTAAAATCATTGGTATTGTACTAGGTATGAAGTAAAGGACACAGCAAAGCAGGAGGTGTGTGTGTGGGCCCAGCACTGGTGAGGCTACGGCGGCGGCGGCAGCGCTGGAAGCCGGGAGTTTGAGACCAACCTGGACAACACAGTGGGGCCCGCAGAGAAAAGAGAAAAGAAACATCAAGGACAACAGCAGAAGTGCTGCAGATCTGTGCACTCTAAGAAGCAAAAGAAAAACTTTTCAGAGATGTTGGTTTAATGTGCGAAGTCTTTGAAATGGAAGGAGGAATGAATAAAAGGCTGGTCTACATGATGAGAAATCGCAGAGATTGAATAAACAGAGTTAAAATCTGACCTACAGACAAAGAGGAGAGCAACACTGCAGAAATTTGAAATGGAGCTATAAAACACAGTCCAAGGGTTCCTCGGAAAACATAGTAGAAATGGACATAAAGACAAACTAGTGGGCTACTCAGAAATGTAAAAGCTTAAAACACAGTATTTATACCTTTCATTATTTGGCTAGGCTGAAGAAGAGATGAAAGCTGGTGATCTAAAAGCAATCAATGAATATGATCTTGAAATTAAAATATAGAACAACATCTTTCTTACCAAGGCTGCTTTACAGCCAATGCTGTACATTCTCACAGGCTGCATCAAATAGCACGTCCTCCCCAGGAAGACATCAAATCTGTGGAAATCAGGAAACGCTTTGCTGCCACTGGAACTTCATTCTGCTATGGGCTTTTCAAACATGGCTAGAAATAGCCTCTATATATTCACTTAAATACTCACAGTTTTCTGTTTTCTGTTTTGGTGAGAAGCCTTTGCATTACCATCCTCCAAATTTATCCAAGTGATGGAGAGAGAGGGAGGGCAATAAGGGGAAGAAGAGTTAAAAAGAATTAAAATATCAAGTGCTTAAAATAAAAGTGATCTCTATATACTGCAAATGTGTAATGATAAAAATTGTAAAATCTAACACAACAAAAATTGTATCTCTCATTTCTATAAATCAGATACTCTAAATATCACTGCATACATTTTAAAAATAATCTCTTGTGGTCAGTTGTACAAGTCAGTGTTTAAAAACTTATACACTAGTCTATATTTGTGGCATTTTTAAAAATACAACTCTGCAAAGCACAGAAATTACAAAGATTAACATTCTGAATCACAAAACGAGGTCTTATACATGGCTTAATTAAATACATAGAACAACTGTGAATTAAGTATCATTATTTCCTTTTTACAGATGAATAAACATGAATGTGCACGAAGTTCAGAAAATAATGGCTAAAAATTGCAAATCCTCACTGTGGTACAATGGCAGCTGTGGAGCTTTGCCAATCTTAGTTCGTTTCATCTTCTCAACAACTTCAAGAAGCAGATAGTGGTATTTTATTCCCTATAGCTTACAATGACAATGAGTATAAACAGCTTCCCGATACCACACGTAGGTGCAAGGGTAAGAACAAAGGCATTGCTTGGAGCGTTTAGAAATTTGGACAGTTTCTCATTAAGAAAACTCCATCCAGCCTAGAGTTGAAATTCTTGCTTTCATAATGGCCCTCAAAACGGAGTTAGCAGTACAGAGTAGATAACTGCTTTGCTTTTCCTTTAGGAATAAATTGCACTTGCCTGGTATTTCATTTTTGGATTTCATTCAGGGGAGGAAGATTGACTTGTATATTCTCCTTTCTTTTTCTTGACCTAGCAATTGCAGTTATTTTCTCTGCTTCAATGTGCATTCAGCAGGAAATGTGTATTAGACACAGTTATCACACTACCCTCTTACCAAGAAGTCTATACACAGTACTATTGCTCTATAAATAACTTGTAATATTTCTAATGACAGAGTGCTCTTGGTTAAATCAACTTAGAAGTCTTTCCCTTTGGAAATCATAAATATTACTCTATTGATTCATGTATCTTTAGACTTTTGTTTTTCTATTACATAATCCTAAATCAAACATTTTATTTTGCTAATCTTTCATATAATATGTTAATGCTTTTGATTGATGATAGAACGAACTAATCAGTCACTCCTCAAGGAATACTCTTTGTTATCTGGTTACTGCCAAGTAAGTAATTTTATACTTTCACATTTCTGTGCTTTTTACTTTGAGCTTCAACAATCTCTATGCACTTGACTGTTTGTCCATGTTGCGGTACATGCTGCCTACAAAACACAATTTGGGCATCATCCCTAAAGGGGTCGGTGCCCCTCTGTGTGTTTAATCTTGTTTTCTCACCGTAGTTTGGCCAATATGCCTATGGCAGCAAAAGTGTTATTTATTCACCACATAAACATACGCAGAGAATTCCAAGCAAACCATATAGTTATACCTGTTAAAGTGCAGTTCTCACCACAGACCCTGCATGTTGTGGAAATTCCAGGAAAGCTCCTTGGAAAGAACACTTACCTGTTTGTGAATCCAGAAGTTCCATCTCCCTTCACCACTCTACGGTATTACATTGATGACCTTTGTTTTACTGAGATTTCAAGAATATCTCTTTGACTTAGTCATTTGAATTCTATCCTTATCATGTATTTCTTTGACAAGAAATTCACTCGTGATTTTTATTCTGAATTTCAGCCTAAAAAAATAAATGACGGTGACTTATAAGCAGTAATATTCATGTGTTCTTCTTGAAGGGAGAGTCTATGTTTATGATTCATATGGTGATGTAAATATTTATAAACTTAGCAAAACGAGCAACTAAATGAATGCCATTGTTACCTTGGTCACCACCAGGTGATTTTTAATGCTTATTCAACTCCATTTTTCCTAGCAGGTGGCCCACCACAGTGCTTTGCCCTACAGAATACTAGGAGGCTGATTTGTATGTTGCTGGAATCGGGAGGTAAAAGAAAAGAAGATATATGAACAATGCTCCATGTATCACTCTTGAATTATCAGTAGAGAAAATTCCCTGGTGCACCCTTTATATATTGGATTCCTTCCAGATATTTTAGTTTAAATAAATGTGTCCAATGTTTAAAATCTAAAAAAAGCAGAAACCACTGATCCAAATCTTTACTGTATAATGACAATGGGTAACTGCTACACTACTTAAATCTGCTTACCTTGTCTCTTTTTTGCTTTAATAAATTTCCATAAACTTAAAACTTTTTTAGCTGTAACACTGAATTTGCCAAGAAGACAAACAATGTATTACACGCTTGGTCAAGTCACTGCTATAGATGTATGGATGACAGACATCCCAGGAATATCTGATGAACCAAATCTGCATAAGTAAAAGGGTTTATTTACTCAAGTATCTGTTCACCTAGGAAATTCAATGATTTAATAATTCCATACCACTTTAACTCTTTGGCACCTAGAATTTCAAGGACCTCCTGCCTAGAAGACAACTGCCAAGTAAGAATGACTTGGAAAGCACTAATGCAAATGGATTGGTGAGATAGTGCAGACAAAATGAATTATGCTTAGCAGTTACGGGTTTTCTATGGGCAACCATAGGATAAATGGGGTATTATTAGTACTGTACAATTTATGCCAGAGGCACTACCCTGTACTCTCATACCTCACACCGTTTGATACACCAGCCTCCACAGTGTGTACTTCCAGGCAAATGCTGACAGAAGCAAAGGAACACACAGAGATGAAATCCTTTACGTTCTTCCGTTCCGTGAAATAAAAGAAGATAGAAATCAATGCATTATGTTAATTTGAGAATCAAATAAAAATGTACTGTGGACTTTTTTTTATCATATCCCCTATGGCTATTAATCCACACCACAAAAATCAAAGAAAGTGCTTAATCTTCATAAAGGAGTTAAAACACTCAAAGAAACTTTTGAATTTTATTTTAATCTCTTTCTCATCACTGATAATTCCTATATTTTCAAAGGAGAAGGACCTCTGGGAGGGTTTAAGAGAATGACTTATCTTATGGTATCAGTACCTGAAGCAAGTACATCCAGGGACAGCTTGTAGTTTTATGACTCTTTCAGGAAAAGTGAAATGTCATCCTGGCCCCTTCTAACTAGAGCGCATATTGATAGTAATAATCATTATTTACCTCCATTTGCAGGGAAAGAACGCTCCATTTCAGATCTCAGGGTGGCAAATATCAGTCAAGAAGCAGCATAATGAGCATCCTGGATGTTTAGGAAAATTATGCTTTGATCCAATGAGACCCAAATTGATATGTCATACACTCTGCCTTCATTAATGTGTATTATAACTCAACTTCCCACCAGAAAGTTCCACATCATGCTCCACTCTTTAAATGTGACACAGTAGAATAGCAAAAGCATTACATCAGCTTGAGGAATATATTTGCTGGCAAATGGTTTTACGTCAGAAAACATGTACCCCAAATATTTGAAAATTAGCCTATTGTAAACACGACAAATCATTTAAACGTTACCTACACCCTCACAGAGTGCAGAGTCTACTAAAGCATCATTGTTAGAATTACGGCTGCAGATGAATGTGATAGATACTTGCTTCTCTTTGCCTTCTTGCCCCTCACAGTGTGATGGAGCCTGCACACTGAACTAAGGAGAGCAGCCCTAATTGGGCAATTGCAGCAGTGAATGAAATAGATTCATTCATCTATTTACCTGTCCGTTCATGCATTTGACATATTGAGCGTCTACGACCGGGTAGACAACTGTGTTAAGTGCTAAGGACTGAGACATGAAAGCTGCAGTTCAGGCTCTTCTTACAGGGCTAGAAAAAACAACACGTAAAAAAGAATGAGAGCTAGGGCAGGTGTAAGCATTGTGCACCGTGGCAGCATAAGCCAAAAAATAATTTGGTGAATGATTTGGTCTCAGTAACCAAATATTTTTAGTTAAAATTGAGATTATTATTCAATCTGTGACCTTCTTCTTGGACCTAGCGCCCATCTAGATCTAACTCCTCAGAAAAAATACTCTTTCTGTATCATGGTGTTAGGGTGGTCTCTCCAAAGGCCTGGGGAATTTATCCTCTTGGGAAACTCTTTTGTTCAGTTCCCTTTATGGTTGAGAATTATTTTTTTCTGTTATTTCTCTGAAATCAACACCATCTTATCACAGCCTCACAGTGCTTTCCTTAGTGTCTCAAAGTGGCACAGCCGGAGCTGGGGATATAGCTCAGTGGAATAAACGCCTGCCTAGCAAGTGCAGGGTCCTGAGTTCAATCCCCAGTACCGCCAAAAGAAAAAAAAAAAAAAAAAAAAAAGTGGCACAGCCATCATTTCGGTTTCCGCTGTCAAATTAGCTCTGGATAGTTAGTTTGTGTTAAACCTAACACTAAGAATGCTGTATCTTGCTTGCATTCTTCACACTCTTGATTTAGTCTTGTCTGCTCATTATAGTTAGGAAGTACACTAGTCCCACATAAAATTAGAGCGCTCCTCTGAATCAGCAACATGCCACTTTCTGAGCTTCTACTGTTTCAAGAATGCAACGTGTCACTCAGAGTTAAGATATTTTTAAAATCATAAGCACCCTTGAAATGCACTGTGAGGTAAATGACATGACATTACATTATTTTCAGAGAGAAAACTTGTAAGAAAAACTTCTAGTTTATAATAACTTCACTTTGAAAATACTCAGTGTTTAGAAAAATAGTTTCTCTTAAGTTGTCCTCCCCTGTTGTGAATTTGGCCATTTATGTTCCAGATGACATTAGCACTCTCATTATCAAGTATGCTAGAATGCTGTCCAATACTGGATTTCTTCTATATATTTTTCTTCTCAATTATGTTTTCTCATTATACATTAACAAATATCAAATGCCACTCTGTGCTTTTATGTACTCCTAGTCTATCTCTTGTATATCACAATTTAGAATTTCACAATGAATCTTCATGCTATCACATTTCCTAATACACTTATTTCTCCAGGTAGGAAACCCTGCAATATGAAGTTATATTTGTTACCAAGTGAATAAAGAAAGAGAGGAAAGAAGAGGGTACCGTGAATTCACACTTTTGTTCAACTTGAAAATTTTGCTCTTTGCAGAAGATAGCAGCACAGTTACTTTTTCCCCATTGTGTAAGTCACAAGCCGAAGGAGGACAGGTTTAATGTGCCTCATGGTTTTAGGAGGATCAGTTCATGGTTAGCTGGCTCACAGGCAGAAACATCATGGCAAAACAGTAGGACAGAGCATTCTGCTTACTTCATAGCAGCAGAGCACAGGGGAAGAGCTGCAGGGAGGAATATATCCTCTGAAATTATAATCCCCAGTGACTTCCCTACAATTGGCCCCCACCTTCTAGTAGCACAGTTACCTACACACATGAGTGGATCAATTGGTCTGAGTTCAACCCTTATGCATTTGACACCTAATTACAACTCCACAACCCATGCTTAATTCCCAAACAAACAAAATGGCAAGTTATACTTCTGCCTAACATGTCACAACTATTCTGTTTACAAAACTCAATAATTTCCTTCCCCAAATCTGAATAGTTCCAACACTGCCAAAACTCAATAATTTCTTCTGAGATTACAAGCAAACACCTATGAGTGCCTGTAACAATCGAAAATAGCTTTACATAATCTACAGGTACAAAGGCACAGGACAAACATAAGCCAAAAGGAGAAACATAGAAATGAGGAAAACAATCACGACAAAGCAAGGTGAAATCTAACAGAGCAAATAATATATCCTATAGTTTGAAGTCTGCTTCCAGGGCATGTGGTAGTAAAATGTGAGTTCCAGAGGAATTGGGAAGGCCTAAATCTATGACCATATTAATTGTAGCATGCACAGCTTTGCTCACTACCTGAAGCATTGCTCCACGGAATTTCCACATTCCTGGCCTCTCTAATTTCATAGGGTGCCCATTGTAACCTGGGCCTCATTTCCGTACCTCCACACACATTTCTCTGCGGGGCATATTCATTAACCTCCTTGGCTATGCTCTCCTTTGAAATCTGGTAGAAGTGCCAGTGCTTCTACAGCTCTTGTGTTCTGCATGCCTAAAAATCCACTGTGCTATAGATGAAACCGTGGTCTGCTGCTAGCTGATGCCGTGATGGGCCCCAATGGAACATGGCTGCAGTAACTTCTGAGAACTTATGACTGAACATGGTGAAAGGGATCCCAGGGAATCAATTCTCTAGGTCATTATTATCAAGGAGAAGTCCCAGGGCTTCTCTTCTGAAATGAAAAGCCCACACATTTGCACCCTTGAGCCTAAGAAAGAGGATCTCTCTGATTTCTGAGATACCCTCAAGGTACATTTTTTCATTGCCCAGTTCAAATTACTTGCTATCTGCTTAGTTGTGCTAACCTCCTTAGCATTGCTACTTCCTGTGGCCTCAAGTTTACATGTGGTTCTTTTCTGGACCCAAATTTAAGCTTCTCAGATATTTCTGTTCTGCTTTTGCTCCATACTCTCATTATACATCTGGCTAATGGGAACCAGCAGTCTCATGCCACAACCTGAACATTGAACCGCTTTGAAATTTTCTCCTCCATATCAATTAGTCTACTACCTTTAACTCAGCTTCTCACAGTGTCTCAGTACATGGCCAAAATATAAAGAAACTTTTGTGCTGGAGTGTAAGACATATGGGCTCTGCCTTGGTTACTTTTCTCACCTTGCTGGGAAAAAAAATACCTGGTGCCCAGAATTACTGAAGGAAAGGTTTGTTTAGCTCACAATTTGTGGAGGTTTTAGTCTATATTCAGCTGGCCACAAAGCACAGTGGCACATGGCAGAGGGCAACCGTTCCTGGCAGCAGAAAACAGCAAAAGCAGCAAGAGCAAAAAGGCAGGAGCAGAGGAGCACGAGCCTCTTTCCCTCCCTTATACTGTGTGCAGGCTGCACGGCTTAGGGCGCGTGTACCGTTCACACCCATAATCTCAGCATTGCGCCATGAATTGATCATAAACTCTAGAAGCCAGCCCCATGACTGCATGAGGTTTGAGGGAACATCTAGACACAGACCATAACATTTTGCCCCTGGCACCCCAAAGACTCATGTATACCCAGTTATGCAAAAGGCATTTTATTCCATCTCTAAGAGTTGCCAAAGTCCTAACAGTTTCAGCATTACTGAAAAGTCTAAGTCCTAAGTCTCTTCTAAGATCTAAGGCAAACTCTTAGCTCTGAGCACCTATGCAAAAGAAAAGTTAAACACTTCTAACATTTAATGGCACAAGATAAGCATTACCATTCTAAAAGACACAAACAGAAGGATATGAAGCATTGGGACCAAAGCAAGTCCAAAATACATCAGGGCAAAGATTAAGTCCTAGAGTTCATTTTCTTTTTGTAGTATTTATTTCTTTATTTATTTTTGTGGTCCTGTGGTTTGAACTCAGGACCTTGTGCTTGCCAGGAAGGCACTTATTCCACTGAGCTATATCCCCAACCCCTTAAGCCCTAGAGTTCAATGTGGAACATCCAAAGCAACCTCTGATAAATTGTGAGCTCTCAAAATCTTACATAGTTCCACCCCTGTGGTACTTCTGGTGGTTGTAGCTCCCATGACTTTTCTCTTATGCCGACCTTACTCCCTTCTTGCAACTTTCCTTACATGATCCACGTTCCTGGTTTCTCCAAATGTCTGTGGACTCAACTGCACCTTTAGCTTTTCATGCATAGCTTCACACACTGTCCCCTTAGGGGCATGCTGCCTGGCTCCCCAAGGCTTCTTCTGAAATATGAATGGAAACCTTTCTAACCTCAGAACTCTTCTATGCTGCATGGACCTAAAACCAGCATCATGTGGATGATGCCAAAGTCTCCCGCCAGTTTGAGCAGTAGCCAGGTTTTCCTCTCTCTTGGCTGTAGGGGTTGAGTGCCTGCATGGCTGGGCACTCTGAACCTGATCCTGAGGTATAAATTGTCTATGTCCCACCATTCTGGAGCTCAGTGTGGTTGCCACCATTTTGGAACCTGGTGAAGCTGCTGCCTCTGTTCCAAAACAGTTTGGCTGCCACCATTCTAGAACATGTGCTTGGCAGCTTTCTCCTTAAAATAAAGTCTTTCACTTTTGCACTGTCGAGGCTGCAAAGGGTGGGGACTTGCTGCTCCTTGTGATGTGCTCAGGCCATCTCTTGTATTCTTTTATTCCTTTTCAGCAATCAAGAACTCCTCAGCTCTACCCTTGCAATACACAGTCTCCCGGGAGTTTCCTTTCCTTGAGATTTTTTTTCTGCAAGATTAAGCAGTCTGCTGTCCTTAATCTTAGTCTCAGGCAAAGTCTGGACATGAGCAAAATGCAGACAAACTTTCTGCCATGCCATAACACATATCATCCAGAGTCCAACAACCAATGTACTCCTTCTTCCAAGAAGACCCTCCTGAGATTCATCTTTATTGGCAGGATTTCTATGAGCCTTCTGGTCTTCTGAGCTTTGACCAGAATCTCCCATACAGAACAGCCAAAGGTGTTCCAGCACTACTTTTTCAGGTGACATATCTGAACCTTTACAAACTCTTCTCACAAGCCATTAACAAAGGCTCTTGAAACACATGGTGAGGTATAGTCACAGCAATAATCGCATTTGTGGTACCACATTCTGCCTTGACTACTTTTCTCTCACTGCTGAAAGAAAATGATGCCCAAAATTAAAGGAAAGGTTTATTTAGCTCACAGTTTGTAGAGCTTTCTGTCCATATGTGGCTGGTTCCAAAGCACAGTGGCCCACAGCAGAGGGCAACACTTCATGACAGCAGAAAACAGCAAAAGCAGCAAGAGCAGAAAGGGAGGCACAGATGAGAGCAAGCCTCTTGCCCTCTCTAATATTGGATGCAGACTTCCTCGCCCAGGCGGGTGTAGTGCTCACACCCATAACCCCAGCATTGAACTATGAATCAATCAGAAACTCTAGAAGCCCACTGCATAATTGCATGAGGCTTTGGGGGGGCATCTAGTTACAAACCCTAACTGTATTCCTAACAGTCTTTTCTCCAAACTGAAACCTATTGAGCCCAGCCTTTACTGTATTCATGTCTATCAGAATTCTGGTCTTGTGAGCTCTGCTGAAAGCTTTTTAGGGTTTCTCTAGTTGGTATCCCCAAACCTTTTCAAACTCCTTCCAAAACTCCATTCCAATTTCTAAACCACATACAAGGTCAGGTATAGGCGATGCATTGAACCCACTCTTCTGTTACCAAATTTCTTCTTAGTAAGTCTTTCCATTGCTGAGACAAAATACTCAGCATCCACCAAGTTTAAGCTGACCCATGGTTTCAGAAGCTGCACTCTATGATCAGCTGTTCTCAGACAGAAGCATCATGGCAGAAAGGCAGAAAGGAGCAAAACTGTGCCCAAGCTGACATCCAGGAAGCAGCTCAAGGAAACAACACCAAAAATACATATAAACTCCAAAAGTACACCGCAGTGATCTACCTCCAATTTGGCATCACCTTCAACTGCACTTCAAATCCTAGAAGCAACTCTAACTATATACATCACTGGATCACATAAAGCAGACAAAAGCAGGGTCCATGTCATCCAACCACCTCTTCCCACATCAATTTTTCTAGACAAGTTCACAACTATGATTAACTAACTTACTAGCAAAGACTAATACCTTGTTTAAAGATCAGCATTTATATCTGTGCTTACACAAGCTAAACAATAATGACCCAATCAGTCATCAATAGTTATTTGATTCCACTCATCATTCAAGTCATATTTATTGAGTTGCTATAATGTGTGTGTCACCACATAAAAACTGAAAATATCTCTTTGATAAAAGTATAAATTAATTTAAAAAGGGTCATTAATCAGTATGGATAACTGCACACTCTAATAGTTCCATTGCAAAATTGCTAAATGTCCACATAAACTCTTGCAAGTAAAGTGAGTATTATTCATAATAGCCAAAAGGAAAAGTGACTGATCTGTGCATCATTTGATGAATGCAGAAAGAAAATGCAATACTATTGCATTAGTACTATTGCAATGTTGAATGCATGTAGCAATAAAAAGGAATGAAATGCTGATGCATGCTCCAAAGTACATGAATCTCAAAAGCATTATGCTGAATGAGAAGGAATAAGAAACAAAGACTACTGCTTATATAGTTACATTTATAGCAGATATCCAGAAAAGGCAAATATATACAAGAGGACACATAACAAGAGATTAATGCTGTTGCTTTCTGCGGGGCAGGCATGAGAGGGGTTTATTGTAAACAAATATGAAGTTTCTAAAAAATAATTATGTGATAAAGGTACAATTTAGCCATTTATTAAACAACAATGAATTGGACTGTAAAGTTATATGTAAGTGGTATTTCAAGATATATGCTAAAAACAAATAATACAGATGTATTTGAAAGCTAATTAAAAAAACAAATAATACAGATGTATTTGAAAGCTAATTAAAAACACAGGTTTAGATGCTGTGATTTAGTGATAATAAACTTTAGAAAAGAAGCTAGTGTGTTTATTTCTGGGAAGAATATACATGTGGGCTGTGAACTAGACTGTCCAATAAGGGAGATTCTTCCAGTTAAGAGTGTATCATAATGTTCAAGTTGTTAACCTTCTATTAAAAGATCATCAGTGCTACACTTAGAGTAAAGGCTAAACCACAAAGTTATGCATATATAATAATTTATGCATTATGCAAATATAACATCTTCTAGCCACACTGTCCATATACAACTTCTTAAGCACAAGGGGAAAAAACACAAAACCTTGGCAAAGATAAAGGCTATGAGAGATGACTTTGTAACCTGGGATGCAGTAGACACCAAGGTAATTTTCAGTCCCATGGTACTTGAGAACTTCTGCAGAAAGTAACTGCGCGTATAATACTGATTTGAGAAGGCAACACAACTCCATGGCTTAAAAGGGTCACAGACTTTGTGTATAGCCACAAATCTCTGAAAATTCAAGAGAAAAAAAGGATAGACACATTATCATGGTGTTATTATAAAGATAATGTATTCTGAGAAAAACATGGCACCTGCCTTTCCTCTATTGCTCTTATATTTTTATTCTGTACCCAGGTGAACAGTATTTTAGTAGTATATAATATATGAAGTTACAGAGACACACACTTAGTTTGCATCTTTTTATAGTATAGTTTTTCACAATTCATTTCAATCTTTCCTGCAGCAAAATATACAACTTTATTATAGAGTAAGACAAAATGCAGACACCTAAGAAGTTCCAAATCATCAACAGCACAAATTGTTTCTCAGCTGCAGTAAGTAGCATTTATTCTGAGCAGTGAAAATCCAGATTTCCTTGCACAAATATTCAAGATTTCATCCCAGTTCCATTAACAGAATCACAAAACATATTTTACCACTTTCCCTTATTATAATATTAATAATAATTATTGGATACTTATGTCTAAGGTAAATTTATAAATTCATTCTCTCTCTCTTTCTCCTTCATTATAATTTCATGAATTAAGGAATTATTTCAAACTAGCAGCCCAGTAAGTCTTCAGCCACAGAATAAATAGCAAAGTGAGTTTATAACTAAAGGCTTATTTTCTCTGTTGTTCACGATTTACCGGTATATGATATCACATATTTCTTCTACATCATAGTTTGCTAAAAAATGAAATATTCAAAAATTACCTCTTAAGCATTCATTCCAACTGACAGGAGTTTTAGGGGTCTAGACACCCCATTTACTAGCTTTATAAACACTTGAAAAATCTTAAATTTTCATTTTTCTTTACCTATTGTTTGATCAGAAATTCAGAATCACCAACTAAAGTACACAATTACACTTGATTTGGAAAAAGTGATATTTTAACACTAAGGAAAGGAAAGAGTATCAAAACTACTTCTTTCAATGATTTTTTCATAGGTCTTAATTGCCCCATGAGGAAATCTCATTTACATATCCAGTCACTTTTGGTTTGTAAAATTATATTTGCTGAATAAATAGAGTTTTGAAACTCTATGATGTAGGCAAATGATTACATGTCCACCCATTAGAGAAATGAAAATTAAAATAATACTCAAGAAAGAATTGCTATCACCAACAAATAAAATAACAAATGCTAGAGAGGCTGCAGGGGAAAAAGAAATACATGTACATTCTTCACAGGAATATAAACTAGTAAAGCACTGTGGAAATCAGTATGGAGATTCTCACATTAAAACTAGAAATTCCATTCAACTCATCCATACCTCTTCTGGGTATCTCCCCCAAGAGTTAAAGAAATCATATTATAGTTACACTTTTAGCACCACAGTTCATATTACCTCAATCTTAAAAGTGGCCTAAATATCCATTTAACTGATAAATTGATAAAGAAAATGTGATATTTAAACCCAGTGGAATATTACTCTGTCCTAAAGAAGAATAACTTGTGTCATTGAGTACATCTTGAGACCCATAATGTTAAGGAAAAGAAATCAGACACACAGATTTAATGTCATGACTTCTCTTATATAGAAATTGAAAGTATAAATACACAGCAAAATGAATGATGGATAATATGACATAGAGAAACAGATCTTTTCATATAGGATAAGCACCAACATATAGAGGGAGGGGCGGGAGAGGAGGACAAGGGAGTGAACAGCTATTAAATTGTGTTATGGACATGTACCGACTCCCCACAAAGACTGTAATCGTTAGATTCCACAAGCATATACTAAAATAAGCATAAATAAAAATAAAAACACATTTAATGCTGATGCAAAATAATTCATAAATCAAAGAATAGTGTGAGGCAGAGTAAAGTCTATGGGCAACTTTACATGTCATTAAAGAAATATGTTTTTTTCTGAAGGTATTTTTTATACAACTAAATGTTCTAAGCATGTAAACAGTGAAGTTCTAATTGTATTTTTAGAGTGATTGCTATCATTGTTGAGTGACATATTAATCTGAAAGAAATACAATATAAAGTTATTTAGAAGCTGATGTAATAGTGAAAATAAATGATGATTAAAACTTTTCTTGGAACAGTAGCACAAATTAGAGAAAAATTCCTTAAAAATATTGCAGAGATATTATCTGAAACGCTCAGAAGTGTACTGGATATGATGAAGAACAAAGAACCAACTGGGACTCTCAGAGCAATGGACTAAGTATAACTGAAGGGAGACTTTCACAGGTAAAGAATGCAGAGCATAGTACTTGGGCGTCACTCAGTCCTTTGTGTCTGTGCTGATGACTGATAAAAAGCACCATATCAAACAAAAGTGAGTAACTTTTGGAAAGGATTATAAAGACTATTGAGTGTCTATTCCTGTACAGAGATAATGGTACGTATTTTCAATTCTTCTCAACTTCTATCCCCTGTACTCTTGAAATTGTAAATTCATTTTAACCACAGTCATTACAAGTTTTAGTTTCCATGTTCATCATTTCACACCATTTGTATCCAATAAAAAGCCAGAAAGAAGTCCGAATGTCTCCATGGGCTCCATTATAGCAGATGAAAGCTAGAACAGTACACATTTTTAAACATCAGTGCCTAGGCTACTTCTCTAATTTCAATGTGTTCTTTCCTTTCACATTCATTTAGGAAACAATAACTGAGCCAGTCTGTCAGTTCAAACCCTTGCTGCATCTACTGAATTGCTTCTGTCTTACCCAAGCGGAGGAGCAGACGAGCCCCTGGGCCTTTCTTTGTAACCTTATGAAGCCAGTGCTTTTCCTGACACCCACACTTTCTCCACTGCTGTCTCGGCTACGCTGATTGCAGACTTCAGCTTTCCACATATCCTCGATAGATTGTGTGCTTAAGGATTTAATAGTTCTTTCAAAAATCTATGTCCTGTCTCATGTCCTAAACCACTAAGAATATAAAGATGTTTTTCATTAATGTTATGCATACAACATTTCATTCGGTACTGTAATTTGAAAAGCTTTTTCTGTAAGACATTTATTTGCTTTTTGCATATATAAATAATTGAATTTGTGACTATTTATTCTGTACCCCCCAATTATCTGATGACACACATGTTCTTTAATCCTTGTCACAGAACAGAATATCCAATCTCAGAGTGGCCCGTAGATCTGAGGTCTTTTTGAACTATTAATTAACCTACTGTGAAATATTGTTTTCTCTCTAAAAGGCCCCTTCATTAAGCTTTTGTGATTTATTTTTGGCCTTTGTCTTATTTTTGATTATTTTGATGATCCTTAAAGAAATAATGCGAGAGCCTTAAAACTTGCAATCGAGAAGCAATCGAGAACATGTCTAGTTTGCCTGCTTTTCCACAGGAAGTGTGATAAGGTTAGAGGTCAACATTTCAAGCAGTTGTGGATTTCACTGTTGCTCCTTTTGTCTACTCTTGACTGCTACAAATGGCTATTTGTTCTAAAGGGTTATTATAAAAGTTCTCTCAGATTATATTTTCCCACAGGAAAATAAAGGGTATAATTGCTTACATTTATTTCAATAAATAATTTGGTGCTTCACTCAACAAATCTTGGAATCTAAAGACCATATTTACAGATTTTTGTGTCTATGCCCTCTGGCCAAAAAAAAAAAAAAATATATATATATATATATATATATATATCCCTGCTTGTGATTCTGATACAATCACAGGCAGCAATTCTCAAAATGCTATTTCTGTCTACAACCAAATGTGTTTATAATCTTTTGAAAGCAGCATGATTGGATGATAAGAAATAGATTTTTGTCCTGGACTGGACCTCAAAGCATCATCTTATCAATGGAGTGCAGCGAAAGATCCACTGAAGAAAGTACCCTTTGATTCACTTAGTACAACTTTCTTATTTCATATGTAGTGAAGTTAAGTCTAAGAAAAATGTAGTTGTTTACTCAGGTCTTTATATGTTATAGTTCATGCAATATATAGCAATAAAACATTATTCCTGCCTCTCGGGTTTGACCTCAATGTACACTTTATGCTGGAGTTTGGCCAAAGATTGGAATGAAGAATTAGCAGAGGGGAATGAGATATTTTAAATTGTTCTTCAGAATAAAATCAATACCCAGTCAATCAGCAAACATTTATCAAGTGCGGACTACAACTTACTCTGTCACATATTTCAAGACATTGCCAACTACAGTAGCTCATCAAATAGATGGGCTGTGGTAATTTATACCCTTAACACAGCAAGGTGTAGAGTTAGCTTAACTACATTCGTTTTCTCTCCTGCAAATGTGATTTAAAAAGGAGGTGAAACATTATTGTTAAAGAAAAATCACTTTTAAAGCTCATATTGTGTCAAAACCAAAAATTTTATCTTAATTTCCAAAAGGACTTCTGTGAGTATCTCAGGATTCCCTAACTGGATTCAAGTCATGTTTTTAAAGTATCTTAGCTCACTTGAATATCTTTTATACAGGGATCCCTAAGCACACTACAAATCAGCAGCAGTCACTTTCAAGTTTCCAAACAGTTCTGCCTAGACTAATAGGGTTAAAGACACCTAATAAAAATGTTATAAAATTCCCTGGGTTTCAGAGTAGTGGAGATAATGTTTTGAAGCAAGATGACACTCATCATTGGAGCTGGACTTAACAAAGGAAAAGAGTGAAGGGGCATCTAAGGAGGGTAACTCAGCCCAAATGGACTTGAACCTGCCTTTGGAGTTGTACACTTTCAAAACTACAGGGAAAGTGAACTGTCACTTATGTTAAATTTCTTCCCATGACAGGTGTAGTTATTGAGGGCAGGAGCGAGCAAGGCACAGATTCCATAATGTGCACCTTGGTAGAAGGGAAGTAGGAAATAGAATCCAATTTTTCTGATTTTACATTTTTTTTCCCAAGGAGGTCCCGGGGATTGAACCTAGGGATCTACACACACAAGACAATTACTGTACCACTGTGTCCCAGACTCTTTTTCAGATTTGAATAGTTATGTCTTTATAAATATTGAATTAAATTATTTGTGAGGCAATCTATTGTTACATCATAGTTTTATTTGATGACTATATTGAGTCATCAGTTTGTATGAAATGTTCATAGTTATAAAATTAAACACATTCTTCACACAAGAGCTTTTGACATACAAGTAAACATTCTTATATTTATTATTTTACTCCTGTCTCCTCCCTTAGCCCCCAGTACAAATCTCAATCTCCTTTAACAAGGAGCTTGATCTAATTCACAACAAAATTAATACTTCTCACTTCCCTCTTAAAGTCACTTTTCAGTTTAGATTTAAAACTTCAACTTTAAATCTCACTGACTTTGCAGGTAAATATAGCCCCGATGTAACAAAAATGCAGAATCTTTGAGTTGGATTGGGAGCATTAGCTACAGTCACGTTCAGCTATCTCTTAGGCTTGAATTTTGCCTATAATTTCTCCCCTGAGGGGGTTATGCCCTGCGTGCCATTTGAATAAATCTAGCAATAGTCTACATGTTACCTCCGGAGATAGCTTGCTTCATGTTGAAATAGCTCTTCTTGTTATCACTTCTTATGTTTTGTTGAAATCTGTATCTTTATTGTAGGATAAAAAATTGAGTCCTAGTTTGCACCCTTATTTTTTGTTTTCCTGAGAACGATCAAGTGAAACTACAAAAAGAAACTCTTCACCTTCAACCTAAGGCGATTTTAGTATCAACCTCGGATAATTATACATACAATTTCTCTCCTCTACTTTTAAAGACTCTGAGTAAGAATTTTCTATCAACAGACACCCCATCAATATTACAGGACATGAACTTTGTACAAGTAGTAAGTTAGATACAAGTTGCACCTTCATTTTTCTATGCAGAAATCAAGTTGATTAGAAAACTATTGCATCACTCTTCTGTATTCACTACAAATGAGTATAGTTACTTATACGGTCTGAAATATATCTATATCATCTATCTATATCTATATCCTTAAAAAATTTGAATCATAGACTATTAAAAGAGAAGAGGCCCTCAGTCCAGTATCTTGTCTAATATATATCTTGGATTACTTTCTCCAGATAAAAGAAATTTAGATGAAGCTATGCAGCAGGTGCCATGTGGAGGAATTGTTTTTTATGAGGAATGGGAAGGGTCAGAATAGTCAGGGATGATGAAGCCAAGAAATAGTGTGATTTCTAGCAAAGTCCAAGCCTTGGCCTGATTTTGAAGGGGACTTCTGGAATGCAAATAACATGACTCTCTTCCGTATACAAATAAGTGGAGTGAACTTTCACATTTCTGAATGAAGCAGTCTTTGGCTAAGAGTGACCATCGGAACTCATAAATCCAAATGAATTTTTGGCTTTTCTGTCTTCTAAAGAAAGGCAGACATACAGATTATTAGCAATAAAAAACCGAGAGTGAAGAATAAGGTACAAAAAGACTAAAAGCACACAGGGTAATCTGGGTGCAGTGGTGACAAAGACCATAACCATAGATAAGAAAACTAGATTCCTAAACACTTCGGTAAAAATTCCAAAGATGCAAAATAACTCAGGGGTAATATATATGTCTCTTGATTTATAAACAAGAACATTTCTGTTGGTTTACAGTAAGTTTCAGTTAATTATAGTTAGTTTATATAACAGCCGATTTCTTCGGCTATGACTTATATTGCAATTCCACCCACACTAAGAGCAGTGTTAAAATAATATGTGTGGACATGCACAAGTTTCTCAAGTCATGTACATTACTAATTCTCTTCACCTTTTATGAACTCTCTGAGCAGATGTTATAACTTCTGATTTAGGGAACGTTTTTAATGAAAACCCTCCTAGTGGGAACAATAAAAATTGCCTGAATCATCTAACAAATATGTTTATGGTCATAAACAAGAGTTAATATTATAGGGCTCGGCCGAGTCTGCATACCCCTGAGGGTGCTCGCTGGGGGACGGACCCTCCCATCTCCCGACCCCGTGGGGCTCGCAGGCGGCTGCAGCAAGAAATTGGCTTTTTGGCGGCTGCAGAGCGGGGCTGACTCGGAGACCACGCTCCTCGGGCAGACTGCGCTAATCAGGGCTGCAGACCGGGATCCTGCTCAGATCCCCGCCCCCGCAGCCAGCACCATCCTCGGCCGGAGAGCAGGCACTGCGGCGAAAAGCACTGGGGAGCGGTGCATCGCGGGCGAGGCACAAAATATTAGCACTTTGGATATCTCCTGCCATCACGGATTCTGGAATGGGTGAGCCGACTGCGCACCGCAGCCGAATTTCTGAGTCAGGAAGAAGCTCGACCCAGGGAGATACAACTGAGCGGCATTCCTGCCTGCAAGATCCCAGGGACGGGTGAGTTGATTGGGAGCCCTGAACGCATTTTTGAGTCAGGGAGAAGCTCCGCCCAGCAAGGGACATCCGAGCAGCCCTACTGACTGCATGGACCCTGGGATAGAAGAGCTGGGTGGGCACCCCAAGCAGATTTTTGAGTGGGGGAGGAGCTCCACCCAAGGGAGGAACACCTGAGTGGCCCCCTGCCTGCACGGTCCCCAAGGCGGCAGGCTGTTTATGCACCCCAGCCAGGTCTCTTGGTAGAGAGTAGCTTGGTCCAAAAAGCAGCATATGAGCAGCCTATTGAGCGGAACTCTCAACAGGGACATTCTCCCGAAGAGGAGTCACTGGAGCAGCCTTTGCAACAGACCTTTGCCTGGTGAACTGCCTGGGTAATTTATTGCTCAATAGTTTGAATCTGATACACAAAAATGGGAAGACAGAAGAACAAAATGCAGTCTCAGAACTCAACCCCACCCAGAACAAGTCCTGGATGCGATGATACAGGGGAACTAGGAAGCCACATACCTGCAAGTTCTGAAACGATTGCATCCGAAATAAAGAAACAACTCCATCAGGCCATAGAAGAGCTTAAAGCAGAAATAAGCCACATACCTGCAATAATCTTTCAGACAAAAAAATGAACTGAAAACTATAATGGAAGAAATGTTCCATACACATAGAGAAGAAATAGATAAAAGATTAGAAGAAAATAGGAAACAAATGGAAACATTACAAGAGCAATTTAGGAATGAATTACCACGAATGAAACAGGTCCAAAGAGATTGCCAGGAATTGAAAACTTCCACTGAAAGCTTGCAAAACCGCTTAAATGAAAGCGAAGATAGAATTTCAGACCTTGAAGACAGCATGGCAGCTTATGAACGTAAAAGAAAGGATCTCATAAAATCATCAAAGACACAAGAAAAATCAATCCAACAGCTGCACGATGAGGCAAAACGAAATAATATTTGAGTAATAGGAGTCAGTGAAACAGCAGGAGACAACACAAATGATATAAAAAGAATATTCACCAAAATAATAACAGAAAATTACCCAAACAAGGTAAAGGATATTGAAGTACACTTAATCGAGGCATATAGAACCCTAAAGAGCCGTAACCCAAAGAAAACCACACACAGACATATAATAGTCAAGATCATAGACATCCAGCAAAAGAACACAATATTAAAAGCTGCTAGAGAAAGGAAGCAGATCACCTATAAAGGAAAGCCCATCAGAATCACAGCAGACTTCTCAACGGAAACCATGAAATTAAGAAGAGCTTGGAGTGAGGTATTACAGATTCTGAGACAAAACAGCTTCCAACCCAGACTGATGTATCCTGCAAAACTTTCCTTCAAATTCAATGGAGAAACAAAATATTTCCACAACAAAGAACAATGGAAGAAGTTCATGAATGCCAAACCAGCATTGCAAGAAGCACTAAAAGATATTCTAGACAGAGAAAAGAATGACCACAATCTCAAGAACAATAGAAAGAAACCCTCAAATAGAACAAGTAAGTAAACAGATAGCAAAAGTAGGAAAACAACAAGTAAATAACATGACTAGAATAAGACAACATATAACCATTATAACCATTAATGTAAATGGCCTCAATTCACCAGTCAAAAGGAAAAGATTGGCAGAATGGATTAAGGAACACAATCAAACACCCCTCTGACGCAAAGAGACAAGTCAACTGGACACAAACTCAGCAAAGAAATAACAGACCTGAACCAAAAGTGTGAACAAATGGACTTAATAGATGTATACAAAGTGTTCAACCCACAACATCAGAATACACATTTTTCTCAGCTGCACATGGTTCTTTGTCCAAAATAGACCACATTCTAGCCCATAGAGCATATCTACCTAAATGCAAAAGAATTGAAGTTATCCCATGCATATTATCTGAACACGGTGCAATGAAACTGGAAATTAATGACAAAGGGAACTCCAAAAACTGCATAAACACTTGGAAATTAGACAACAACCTCCTGAATAACCAATGGGTCACACAAGAAGTTAAGGAAGAAATTAAAAAATACCTACAAATAAATGAAAATGCAAGAACAACCTATCGGAATCTGTGGGATGCAATGAAAGCAGTCCTCAGAGGTAAATTTATAGCAAAGAACTCATACATAAAGAAAATAGAAAGACAGAAAATAAATAGCCTAATGCTACACCTCAAACTCTTAGAAAAAGAGCAACAAGACAAACCAAAAGCCCAAAGAAGGGAGGAGATTATAAAACTCAGGGCAGAAATTAATGCAACTGAGATGAAGAAAACTCTACAAAAAATAAGTGAATCAAAGAGTTGGTTCTTCGAAAAAATAAATAAAATTGATAAACCCCTAGCCAACCTTATCAAAAAAAGAAGAGAAAGAACTCAAATTCATGCAATAAGGAATGAAGAGGATGAAATCACCACAGATCCCACAGAAATCCCAGAGATCATTAATACCTAACTTTTAAAATCTTTACTCCCATAGGATAGAAAATTCAGAAGAAATGGACAGATTCCTGGAAAGGTACAAACTACCAAAATTGAGTCAGGAAGACTCAAAAATCCTGAATAACCCAATATCAATTAACGAGATTGAAGATGTCATAAAAAACTTACCAACAAAGAAATGCCAAGGCCCTGATGGATTCACAGCAGAATTCTACAAAACATTCAGAGAAGATCTAATACCAACACTCCTCAAACTCTTCAATGAAATCAAAACGGAAGCAACTCTCCCTAACACGTTTCAGGAGGCAAGTATCATACTGATACCAAAACCAGAGAAGGACCCAACCAAGAAAGAGAACTATAGGCCAATCTCTCTAATGAACATAGATGCAAAGATACTCAACAAAATACTTGCAAATAGAAATCAGCAAATCATAAGGAAAATTATACACCACGACCAGGTAGGATTTATTCCAGGAATGCAGGGATGGTTCAATATTTGCAAATCAATTAGTGTAATATATCATATCAACACATCCAAAGACAAAAACCACATGATCATCTCAAAAGACTCAGAAAAGGCTTTCAACAAAGTCCAACATGCATTCATGTTAAAAACCTTAGAAAACATAGGAATAGATGGCCTCTACCTCAATCTGATCAAAGCCCTCTATGACAAACCAACAGCCAACATCATACTAAATGGACATAAACTGAAAACTTTCACTTTAAAGTCAGGAACAAGACAAGGATGTCCATTGTCACCACTCCTATTCAACATAGTTCTGGAACCATTAGCTAGAGCAATTAGACAAGAGAGAGAAATAAAAAAGGAATAAGGATAGAAAAGGAAGAAGTTAAACTATCACTATGTGCAGATGACATGATACTATACATGGAGGACCCTAAAAACTCCACAAGAAAACTCCTGGAATTAATTGACAAATTCAGCAGAGTAGCTGGATATAAAGTCAACACCCAAAAATCAATAGCATTCCTATACATGGAAAACAAACAGACTGAGAGAGAAATTGAGGAAACCATACCCTTTACAATAGCATCCAAGAAACTGAAATACTTAGGAATCAATCTAACAAAGAATGTGAAAGATTTATTCAGTGAAAACTACAGTACTCTGAAAAAAGAGATCGAAGAGGATTTCAATAAATGGAAAAACATACCCTGCTCATGGTTAGGAAGAACTAACATTGTAAAAATGGCCATACTACCAAAACTGTTGTACAGATTCAATGCAATTCCCATCAAACTACCGTTAACATACCTCACAGATCTAGAGAAAATATGCCTCAAATTCATCTGGAACCAGAAGAGACCCAGAATAG